>OX578138.1:155384894-155594894 GCA_951213105.1 Amaurobius ferox
CAACTAACAATAGCGGCCACTTTACAAAAACTAGCTACACCTAGATATAATTCTCAAAGTATTACGGCATTTTCAGTCGCTTCATCCATATAGGAGCTTTATCTGTTCTAACTCCATGTTTTGCATTTAGGTTAAAGCAAAATAAAACGTTTTTAAAAGTGCCTATGGCAACATGTGAATCATTCTAAAACTGCAGTCTAATGGTAATGAAACGTTCGAAATGGTCTTCGTTTTAGAACTATATTCTATATGAATTTGCTTTTAAGCTGTATAAAATTTTAGCTTAACTTTTTCAAAGATAAAAATAAATGTTGGAGATGATGGGAATACCAAGATTTAGGTAAATTTATTATAAACTGCATTCTTTAATAAGTGAATTATGTATATACATGGAATGTGTCGTAACATACATTATAGGACATATTATTAAAGTGAGCTTAAGACATTAAAGAGCCGTCAAATGCATGGAGTAAATTAAATATAAAATAAAAATATTTGTAACATAGTTGTCAGAAAAAGGATATGTGAAAAACATTATAAGTGTGAGTGAAAAAATTTATCTTGGCGAAGAAAGAAATTAGCAATATATATGAAGTGCTTTTGTTCTCACAGGAATGAATCAGGTTTGTATAAAAAGTGTCTTGCATAGGGAAAATTCTCATATTTTTCTGTTCTACCCACACTATTAATTATTTGATCAAAAATTATCTTTTCGTTAGAATTTTTCCATAATCTGGTCTCGCTGATTTAAGGAATATATATTTCATAAGTAATACTTCTGTAGTGATGTAAATAAATTAAATACATTTAAAAGTACGCGTAAGTAAAATCTAAATATTGTTTTTAAATAGAGCAACCATTACATTGTGATTGTTACATTTGTTCTATAGACCAAATACTCCGGTGCAATAGTATACACAAGAAAAGCCAGTGATTTCGTTTAAATAAACTGCATAAAATGAGAATTTAAATAATAGCAATAAAGTTATATTTTTCTCCTGGATGATCTCTTTGCATTTTAATGCAGTAAAATCTTAATTATTGGGCACATTTGATTTAAATTTTGCAATAATTTTAACAAGTTTTTTTTTGCAAAAGGATGATTTTTTTAGAGTATTATAAATTTGAAATATGAATAAAAACATCTAACAGAATAACAATTCCTTTTATAGTTCAAAAACATGATGTCATAGGGGCTGGAAAATGTATGTAGATTTTGACGAAAGCAACAAACACGAAGGCACCGATCGTGCCCCCGAGTTCGAATTTACCAAATTCCACCGCATGTTTAACTTATGAATAAGAGTGAAGATTGGCTACTGGCTGCATCTTATAGAATTCATAACGTTATAGGCGCTCTGAATCAGTAAAGATCTTCGAAAACTGTAAATCCGCCACTGTATAAAAGACACGAAATCTTAAAAAAATATATATTTTAAGTGATTTTTCTTTAAAAAATTTTAATTATAGCGTTAAATAGCTGATACAGGCTGGCTAGTATACCTAATATCACGCCATGTCAGACTTAGCTTTTTCTCTATTTTGATTAGAATTTGAGCAACCAATTGGGGCTGCCCGTTGGAAGGACAGACACTACTCGATTGGGGGGGGGGGGCGCAGCGGACCCTATTATATTTCTCTTGAGAGAGGAGAAACATAAAATGTTGATAAAGAAAGGAAAACCAAATACGGAGGGGATGGTAAATGTTTGTATAGGGGAACCCAAAATTTGTATGGACTGCCCTGAACCATATATATAATCAAAATTGCCTAAAATCTCAACATATGTAATATTAAGAAAAAGGAGAGCAATGTACTTAAGCACAAATAAAATAATAATGTAGCATACAGCTGTTTCGGCGATACGCTGAATTCTATTTGTCAGTGCAAGAGAACCAACAAACCCAAAGTCAAAAAAGACGAAATGGGCTCAAATAGGAGAAACAGGGAAGGGTGTAAGAGTACAGTTATTAAACCCCTCTGTTTCTTTTATTTGCGAGCATTTCGTCTTTTTGACTTAGAGTTTGTTAGTTCTCTTGCGTTAACGAAGGCGATCCTCGAAACAGCTGTAAGCTACATTATTATTTTATGTATGTTGCTCTCATTTTTTCTTTTATCCTTTACATAAAGTTTTCATTACTTATTGATAACGTAATATTAAGTTTGAAAATATCTAAATGGCGGAAGGCTGTATCTTATGAATATGCATGAACTCCAAACTGATATTGATGTCCACAATTATTAACTAATTATCCTCATTTTCCACAATTACCGCATACCTCAGGGAGATGTTAGAGCCATTTATTCCTCCTACCAAGTGTCCGATGATAAATAGGCTCATTGTCATTCAGAGTTAGTTGTGTATCAGAGTGTGATGAGTTGGGCGGAAAGCCGAAAATTAATTCCCATCTAATTGCTAAGAACATTATTTACTTAGGATATCGCCACTTATTCTGTTCATAGAACCCTAATATAGAGTCATTATATAATAATATTTGCGCTAATATCGGACGTTTGCAGCATATCAAACCTGTCAGTAGCATTTATCTTCATATTAATTACACCAACCTGGAGTCTATACACAGTTTCTGCTACTGTGCAGCTTACAACCATCGGCAGTGAAATTATTAAGGCTGCTACATACCCGCTAAATGCAGCATTGTGAGCTTTGGCTTCATCTATATACGTAAAACAGGAACCAAACTGAAATGTAATTTTATTTCAACATCTCTGAAATGCAATTTTATTTAAACATCTCTAAAATGCGATACATTCAGCGCTGACATATTTTAAATCATCACAGTACTACAATAATTTATTATATTTAAAACTTAAAACTTTGTCAAAAAAATAATATGAACTTTATTCAAATGACGTCATTGAAATATAGATTGTCTGGCTCTCTATGTAAAAGCAGTGAATATTTCATTCACACACTTTTATTTTAGACTCCAGAGTTAAATAATTTTGCTTGAAAAAAATTCAGCAATTTTTATACAACTCATCCTATAATCACTTGTTTACATTCTGCATCCATTTCTGCATCGATTAAAATTAGGCTTCGTTGTAGAAATAATCAAAGTTTGAAGATCATTTAAACTCAAATATATTGTAATTGCGTTGTTTCAGAACATTGATGCACAAAAATTAAGCAAAAATAAAGCGGTTTTAGGACGGATGCAACACTCAATCTAAATGTAAAAGATTTTTTGAAATCATGATTTTGACACTAGGAAAACAGATGGATGCCCTATTTTATTTTGAAGTGTGTCACATGATCTCATCACATTATATGGATGTCATTATTATTTTAATTTTTATTTAAAAAACTACCGAATATATTTTGCTGAATTTTTTTTATATATTTTTATGGGATAATTTGAATATTTTCTAAAATTTTCGAAGCAATTTGTGAATTTTAACTTTGCTTAAAAAATGTTTAAAAAAATTAGGTTCCATGGGGTTTAATGTATTTCATTTATTCAACTCGGGTTTAATCCAAAACTAATTAGGTGATATTATTCATTTACATTCCTATATGTCCCACAGACTGTCTCAACAACATACTAAAATTTCATTTTGATAAAGTCATTTTTACGGCAGTTATCGTGCGAAAGGACAGACAGACAAACAGACAAACAAACAGATAGACAGACAGAATGAACAAAGTCATAAACACTTTTCAACTATATTGTAAAATGTTAAAAAACCGTTTTAGTTGAGTTAGGAATTTTCCAAGGCCTGTAAAGTCATCAGACATTGATTCAAATTTTCGACCCCGGTATAGGAGGACGAGTCTGTTAATAAATCATAAAAATGGGTCTTAGCGCCAATGGAATCGAAATGGTTTTGCGTGAGTAACATTTTGTAAAATAAAACCTAACATTTGTAAGTAATATCGAAAAAGCAGTAAAGAACTCGATCAAAAATATGATTATATGCACTTATAGGGCTATCAAAGAACTGCACACTCTTGCTTATTGTGCAATGAATTCTCTTTTCGTTTTTGAGATATTACAAACATGAAAATTCTCTTACTTTTTAACTTGACAAGACGATGACTCGAAAAATATAAGAGCTACTTTTTAAAATAAATATAGATTTAGAAAGTAAATTTTCTCATACATATTTTTGCCGCTTACTATTTATATCTATCCTTTATAGTTTACTGTATATTTCAAGCGAAAGTTGGGAAAATGAAAAAAAAATAAAAAAAAATAAATGAAAAAAAATAATAATAATAATAACGCTCGCTCGGAGAGATACTTAAAATTTTTCGGGGGGGGGGGGGAATTCAAAATATTGAAATTATTTTTATATATTCATAATTTGAACCCTATTTCCGACAAAACAAGAAAAAATACTTACATTTTCATCTATTAGGTTCGGGGATTTAAGCTTCCAAAGTGTTTACATTTTTCATAACGCTCCGTTTTCCCACCAGAGAAACCTCAACCATAGATGCTATTTACATTAAAAAAAAAAGAAAAAATTTTTTATAAAATATTAAACAAAAATTTTATTATGCCTTCAATGATTTATTAGCTTCTTAACGATGACAATACACGAAAGCGCTGTTTGTGAGATTACAACTTTCTACTACTTCCTTGAAGAAATCAAGCGTAAGAAAATTAGATGACTGCAATTTTTTCAAGAGCGTTATATAAGTCCTCATCCTCAGGTTAGAAACAGTGTGCTCAGCTCATTACCCTAAAATTAAAAAAAAAAAAAAAAAAAAAACATTAATCAAAGAAACAAGGCAGTATATATTGGTTAGTGAACACCTGCAGTTTAAGACGAAAATAGTTATATATTTTAAGCGAAAACACTTACAGAGTCCACTTCGACTATAAGAGCTTGCAATTTCGTCCCAGTAGCTCAACGGTAGAGCGTTGGCTGGACAGCTCGTTCGATTCCCGGTTGGGGCAGCAAGGTTCTTCACAACATGATGCTATAGGGGTTGGAAAATGGGTCTTTATACATATTGTAATGATAGCACCAAATACGAATGCACCAATTGTGCTCCCCGAGTTCGAATTTACAAAAATTTACCAAAATCGAATTTACCAAATTCCACCGTATATTTAACTTAAAGGTAAGAATGAAGAACGGCTACTAGGTATCGGTAGATTGACCCCTCTGGAGAGGGCGCAGGATCCTAATATATTTCTTTTGAGAAAGGAAAAAACATGAAATATTGATAAAGAAAAGAAACCCAAATATGGAGTACAAAGTATAAATTTGAAATCATATATTTGCGACGGATTTACATGTTTTGCATATCTCGAACGAATTGACTGTTTGCATCGAATTTACGTTTATCTCTTCTTTTTCCTCTCTCTATGCGTGTGCGTGCTACATGTATGTGGAACTCGAGATGGGAAAAATTGCTTATACTTTTATGAAATGAGGCTTATGCATTTCACAGTTTTTTTACTTTTCTTATATACATAATGTATAAGGAAAGTATTGTGACGGGGTCGAAAATTCGAATTCGAGTTTTCGACGGGAGAGCACGTTTCAAGCATCCCTGATCACTAATCAAACATTTTTGAAGTGCTGTGTGTGTGTGTGTGTGTGTGTGTGTGTGTGTGTGTGTGTGTCAGTGAGTCTGTGGAGACGATAACTGACGAACGAATGAACCGATTCGAACCAAATTTGGTACAAAAATCACAATCCGTAAACACTGGAAGCCTATTATTTTTAAACGCAATCGAATGTTCAGAACTCCCCTAAATTTTCGAATAAAATTTTGAAAAAATCGTCAAAAAATCAAAACCACTAATAAAGTTACGCAAATAGACATTTCTTATGTAATTTTTCATTAGAAAGCGATTGACATAAATTTTAGAACGCTAACATGAACCGTTCTCGAGATATTGTACATTTTTCAAAAAATTATCAAAAAGTCATATAAAATAAAAAAAAATATTTCCTATTGAGAAACATGTTCACTTTTCATATGTAATACCATGCGATAAATTGAGTGACATCATTCTCGTGGATCTAACTCGTTCCATTCATGAAAAAAGATACTTTGAATAATACTTTTGTATTTGAACGCCAATAGTCATTTATCTGCTGTAAGAATAACTTATTTATTAGTGCCTAACGCTTGGCGAGATTTTGGCAACGAATTTGGCGGAATGTCGCCAACTTGGCGACTTTTTGAAATGTTGCCAAATTAGCGAAAATCTCGCCAAATGGATAAAAATGACGCTAAATCAATGAAAATGACGACTAATTGTCGAAAATTCAATATCTTGAAAAGAATATTAGTATCTACTATATGAAAAACCTATTTTTTTTTACTGTAAAAGTAGTAAATTCATTACATTATATAAGGAAAGTCATGTGTTGCCCACATCAAATTTTTACTTTCCTTATATACATAATGTATAAGGAAAGTATTGTGACGGGGTCGAAAATTCGAATTCGAGTTTTCGACGGGAGAGCACGTTTCAAGCATCCCTGATCACGAATCAAACATTTTTGAAGCGATGTCTGTGTGTGTGTATGTGTGTGTGTGTGTGTGTGTGTGTGTGTGTGTGTGTGTGTGTGTGTGTGTGTGTGTGTGTGTGTGTGTGTGTCAGTGAGTCTGTGGAGACGATAACTGACGAACGAATGGACCGATTCGAACCAAATTTGGTACAAAAATCACAATCCATAAACACTGGAAGCCTATTGCTTTTATATGCAATCGAATGTTAAGAACGCCCCTAAATTTTCGAATGAAATTTTGAAAAAATCGTCAAAAAATCAAAACCACTAATAAAGTTACGCAAATAGACATTTCTTATGTAATTTTTCATTAGAAAACGATTGACATAAATTTTAGAACGCTAACATGAACCGTTCTCGAGATATTGTTCATTTTTAAAAAAAAATTATCAAAAAGTCATATAAAAAAAAAATTCTTATTGAGAAACATGTTCACTTTTCATATGTAATACCATGCGATAAATTGGGTGACATCATTCTCGTGGAACCAGCTCATTCCATTCATGAAAAAATATACTTTTAGTAATACTTTTGTGTTTGAACGCCAATAGTCATTTATCTGCTGTAAGAATAACTTATTTCTTAGTGTATAACGCTTGGCGAGATTTTGGCGACGAATTTGGCGGAATGTCGCCAACTTGGCGACTTTTTGAAATGTTGCCAAATTAACGAAAATCTCGCCAAATGGATAAAAATGACGACTAATTGTCGAAAATTTAATATCTTGGAAAGAATATTAGTATCTACTATAAGAAAAACCTACTTTTTTACTGTAAAAGTAGTCAATTAATTACATTATATAAGGAAAGTCATGTCTTGCCCACATCAGATTTTTAAAGATAGATTGTCGTAATGAAATTGATTTAGTCGGAATAAAATTTTTCCTTTAACTTTGTCTTAGTACTGTGTATAGAAAAGTACTCATTCCCGAAACATCATATTAATAAAACATAACATTTATGTTTTATTATAGTAGTAATTTTTTTATCAGTTAGAACAATATATAAATAAATATTAGCAAAGACACGAAAGCTTACATTCCGATTCTAAGCTCGGCAAACTGAGTCGAGATTGCAGCATAACGTTAAGAATACAAGCAGTTGTTGTTGTTGTTGAGACCCAGACCGTCCGACCTACCAGAATGGTGTAAGGTAACTGTATGGACGGCCGGGAAGTGCCACCCAATTTAGACCGGAACCCAGTGGGGGAGGCATCCACAGGGACCGTACCCTCCTTACCCTACCACCAACCTCTCGGAAGGACTTACGGACCCACATGTTTAACGTGATCGTACTCCGCATGAACACGGCGGCATTTGTGGTAGCGTGCAAATCTAGCGCGCAAACCACGGGGATACCGCACCCGAGATGGCCAACAGCACGCGGTGTTCCGAGGTGGTCACCCACCAGGTACTAACCGCGCCCGATGCTGCTTGACTTCGGTGATCTAACGAGAACCGGTGTTATCAGCACGGTACGGCCGTTGGCCCGAATACAAGCAGTTCCACGACCCAAACCGTGCACCTTGCCTTCGAGGGCGTAAAGGTTTTCACGCACGGTCGGGAGAAAGAATACAAGCAGTTGTAGAGTTACAATTCATGATGCCCACAACAGTTGGAAAATGTCGGCGTATTTTTCAACTAACCAATAAGAACCAGTAAAATATCCGCCATATGTAACATTCGTGCAAAGGCTGGCAACAGCAGATAAAAAGTTGTTGTAGATCTCGTCAGACTTAATCCTTGAATGTATTTAATATCGCAATCACATACTTGCAACGCAATCTTTTAATTGACGTTATACAAGAATATAATTATTAAATAAAGCTGTTGTCTGTTACATCACTTGACGCGTCTTATGTTCTCTTTGTCACTTTATAATAAAAAATCTGATGTGGGCAACACATGACTTTCCTTATATAATGAAATGAATTTATTACTTTTACAGTAAAATAAATAGGTTTTTCTTCTAGTAGATACTAATATCCTTTCCAAGATATTGACTTTTCGACAATTAGTCGTCATTTTCATTGATTATCGTCATTTTTATCCATTTGGCGAGATTTTCGTTAATTTGGCAACATTTCAAAAAGTCGCCAAGTTGGCGACATTCCGCCAATTTTGTCGCCAAAATCTCGCCAAGCGTTATGGACAAAGAAATAAGTTATATATATATATATATATATATATATATATATATATATATATAACTTATTAGATATTGAATTTTCGACATATATTATATAACTATTATTATATATTTATATATTATATAACTTATTAGATATTGAATTTTCCACAATTAGTCGTCATTTTCATTGATTTAGCGTCATTTTTATCCATTTGGCGAGATTTTCGTTAATTTGGCAACATTTCAAAAAGTCGCCAAGTTGGCAACAATCCGCCAATTTCGTCGCCAAAATCTCGCCAAGCGTTATGAACGAAGAAATAAGTTATTCTTACAGCAGATAAATTGGCGTTCAAATGCAAAAGTATTACTCAAATTATCTTTTTTCATGAATGGAACGAGCTAGATCCACGAGAATGTTGTCACCCAATTTATCGCATGATATTATATATGAAAAGTGAACATGTTTCTCAATAGGAAATATTTTTTTTCTATTGTATTTGACTTTTTGATAATTTTTTTGAAAAATGTGCAATATCTCGAGAACGGTTCATGTTAGCGTTCTAAAATTTATGTCAATCGTTTTCTAATGAAAAATTACATAAGGAATGTCTATTTACGTAACTTTATTATTGGTTTTGATTTTTTGACGATTTTTTCAAAATTTCATTCGAAAATTTAGAGGGGTTCTGAACGTTCGATTGCGTATAAAAACAATAGGCTTCCAGTGTTTACAGATTGTGATTTTTGTACCAAATTTGGTTCGAATCGGTCCATTCGTTCGTCAGTTATCGTCTCCACAGACCCACTGACACACACACACACACACACACACACACATACACACACACATACTTTCACACACACACACACACACACAGACATCACTTCAAAAATGTTTGATTCGTGATCAGGGATGCTTGAAACGTGCTCTCCCGTCGAAAACTCGAATTCGAATTTTCGACCCCGTCACAATACTTTCCTTATACATTATGTATATAAGGAAAGTAATAATAATAATACGGTCTAAATTGGATGAATAAAAAGAAAGTTATGGAGATTGTCGCGTAGGGCAAAGTAGCCCAATGATTAGCGCGCGGAAATTGCACTCGGTAGGCCCGGGTTCGATTCCCAAAATTGCCGCCGTGTTTACGCGGAGTACGATCACGTTAAACATGTGGGTCTGTAAGTCCTTCCGAGAGGTTGGTGGTAGGGGAAGAAGGGTACGGTCCCTGTGGATGCTTCTCCCACTTGGTTCCGGTCTAAATTGGGTGAATAAAAAGAAAGTTATGAAGAATATCGCGGAGGGTGAAGTACCCCAGTGGTTAGTGCGCGGGATTTGCACTTGGTAGGCCCGGGTTCGATTCCCAAAATTGCCGAATAAAAATAAAGTTATGGAGATTGTCGCGGATGGCACGGTAGCCCAGTGGTTAGCGCGCGGGAATTTCACTCGGTAGGCCCGGGTTCGATTCCCGCCATTGCCAAAACTGCAGCCGTGTTCACGCGGAGTACGATCACGTTAAACGTGTGGGACTGCAAGTCCTTCCGAGAGGTTTGTGGTAGGGGAAGGAGGGTACGGTCTCTTTGGATGCCTCCCCCATTGGGTTCCGGTCTAAATTGTGTGGCACTTCCTGGCCTTCCAAACAGTTACCTTACACCTTTCTGGTAGGTCGCGCCAACGAGTTTGCCACGGTCAGAATTTTCAAGGGTAGCGAACAGGCTGGTCGCCAAAGGCGGCTAGTAATAATAATAAATAAACTTCATTTTGCCACACAATAAGTACAATTTCATATTATAATGAATGTGTTAGACTTACTGATATTACTTTCCTTATATACATAATGTATAAGGAAAGTATTGTGACGGGGTCGAAAATTCGAATTCGAGTTTTCGACGGGAGAGCACGTTTCAAGCATCCTTGATCACGAATCAAACACTTTCGAAGTGATGTCTGTGTGTGTGTGTGTCAGTGAGTCTGTGGAGACGATAACTGACGAACGAATGGACCGATTCGAACGAAATTTGGTACAGAAATCACAATCCATAAACACTGGAAGCCTATTGTTTTTATGCGCAATCGAATGTTCAGAACCCCCCTAAATTTTCGAGTGAAATTTTGAAAAAATCGTCAAAAAATCAAAACCGCTAATAAAGTTACGCAAATAGACACTTCTTATGTAATTTTTCATTAGAAAACGATTGGAATAAATTTTAGAATGTTAACATGAACCGTTCTCGAGATATTGCACATTTTTCAAAAAAATTATCAAAAAGTTATATAAAATAAAAAAAAATATTTCCTATTGAGAAACATGTTCACTTTTCATATGTAATACCATGCGATAAATTGGGTGACATCATTCTCGTGGATCTAGCTCGTTCCATTCATGAAAAAAGGTACTTTGAGTAATACTTTTGTATTTGAACGCCAATACTCATTTATCTGCTGTAAGAATAACTTATTTCTTCATCTATAACGCTTGGCAATATTTTGGCGACGACTTTGGCGGAATGTCGCCAACTTGGCGACATTTTTAATTATAGCCAAATTAACAAAAATCTCGCCAAATTGATAAAAATGACTCTAAATCAATGAAAATGACGACTCATTGAAGAAAATTCAATATCTTGGAAAGAATATAAGTATCTACTATAAGAATAACATTTTTTTAACTACAAAAGTAGTAAATTCATTGCATTACATAAGGAAAGTCATGTGTTGCCCACATCAGATTTTTTTTTTTTAATTTGGTGGAAAACAAAACAATAGAATTAGAAATATCAGTTCAAAATGGTAAAAAAAAATGGACAATAAATATCATTAATCATAGGATTATGCCCCCATTGCAGGAAGCAATATCCCCGAACCGCTTTTTATGCACTCGTTCGTATTGAATAGTTTCAAGAAAGTGAGCTTCAGGACGTTCGCGTAAAAACTCGAAATTGGTCAATGGATGTTGTTTTCTGTGATGGTATCCTAGTTTTGGAAACGTCCCATATATAGGCAATTCTGGCAGCATTATTAACTATTATTTAAGCCTTTAAAAGTAAGGGAGACAAACACTCTTAAAAATGAAGTTGCAGCTTTGTTTTATTAAGTTTTATTTTGTTTAACAATGTTTGACGCTTAGCTTCGAGAACAGTCGTTTTATTCTAAATATGGCTCAGTTAGGGTTTTTCTCGTGGTCGATTTCATAAATATGCAAGGTTTTAACTTTCGAAGTCACTGGAAGACGTTTGTAGGGTCTTTTAAAACCCTCAATTTTGTCCTCCCCTGGGGAAGAAATTGAAAATTCGGCTCCGTTAAATTCTGTCTCTGGTCCGTGCTTGGGGATTCATTCTATGGGATCTGGAAAGATAAAACCACCTTAAACTATAATATTAATATAGCGCGAAAATAGTCCTATTTATAATTTTACATAAATTGAATGAAACTAATAATAAAACGGATATACGTCAACTTTAATAAACTTTTAAAATTAAAGACCACCAAAATATGTCAAAAAAGTTATTTAATTAAAACCCCTTTCCTCGATGTACATAAATTTACAAAGTCAAAGCGCTTTCGGGCATCACCATGGCCTTCTGGTCTTTAATTTTAAAAGTTGAATGAAACAACCCTATGTTAGGGTAAACCGTTTTCAAGATGTTTCATCATCAATTACCGAATGCCAGACTAATCAAATGTAAGACTAAAGACCCTGAAATGTTTTGAGTCAATGCTTGGTTTATACATAATTTCTAACAAGGACCTCATTACTTTAGATCGGACCATTCTCGAGATATTATGGTTTTTGTAATTTTGAGACGGCGACGATTTTTTTTTACTTGTAGTTCAAAAACTATTCAATGAGATCGTTTAAATTTTTGTAGGCATGCCATTTGAGGATTACCGTGGTTCTGATTAGATTTTGATACGATTCGGAAAAATAAAACAAGCCCTTTTTTGCAAGATAGCCCGGAAGACTGTTAAAATGCCATGTAAAAGAGCACACGTGTTTAAATGTATTCATTAAATGTTTGTTTTATGCTCCAATTTTAACGACGAAAATAATAAGACCAACTCCATTATTCTGCGACGAGCCATTTTCGAGATATTGAAGTTTTTTTTTAAATTTTGAAGAGATGGCGACGTTTTAAAATGCGTTAAGTTGCCTAATAATTAAAAAAAAGCAAAATGATGTATTAAACCTACAAGTTGGGTATAATATCAAGTATAAGTATCCGTGTAAGTGCATTCAATTTAATGGATTATAAATTTGAATCTGTAAGGAAGATCATGTGCTGTCTAGATCAGATTTTTAATTTGGCGAAATAGTTGTCAAGTGAGTATTGGTCAAATCGACCCCGAACCCCAAAATCATGATTCAATCTATGGTAAACTGTAAATTTGAAGCAGCGTTGTTTTCAACATAAACAATAAATGAAAATTATAAAGAGAATACATATTTCATTCCAATCAAAATGTCAAAGAAATAAAATAGTATGGCAACGCGTCAAAATAATTAATTCTTTAAAAATAAAGACCACCAAGAACTTTGGCCACAATTAAAAGTATTTTATTAAAATATCCTGTTTACAAAGTACAAAAATCCCACGGCCATAGCGTGTGATTTTTGTACGTCGTAAAAAGGATATTTTTATTAAAGACTTTTAATTGTGGCCAAATTTTTGGGTGGTCTTTATTTTTAAAGTCAAAGAAATAATTCATATGTTGAACAGATAAGTTTATTTTTACGCAATATTTTATCATAATGTATCAAGGAATTTTCTTTTCATTCTCTCTCTTCTTGTAACTTATTCCAACCTACCGCATCGTGAGTAGAAATTAGTTTTTACGATATTGCGTTTTCCCCGGAAACTGGCTCCCATAAACTAGGGCTTTACTGGCGGTTGTGTGCTGAGGGCGTGCGCGCAACATCCCTCCTGGCCTTGGCAAATCGTTGCGACTTCCAGGTATACAATGAAACCTAAACCAGTTCAAATTTCTTTCTCATCAATCAATATTGATAGTGTTCAAAATAGTTATAGATACTTGTCCTTCATTGTTGTTTTTTTATTTTAATATGCATTCGCCGGCTGGACGAGAAACTGGTGTTTGTTCCTTGTACAGAATGTTGTGTTCAAAAAAAAAAATTCTTATGTGGGTAGCACATGACTTTCCCTGCAGATATAAATTTATTTACTCTTCATTTCTTTAATAATTCATTTAATTGAGTTTTACTGCATGCTTATTTGAAATGACACTGAATTTGCATTTTTAATTTAATTTTCGTTTTTATTTGGTAACTGCACATATTTTTTCAAAGGCGACGTAGTAAAAATACGAAAACACTAAAATATCTCTTGAACGGCTAACGCTAGAATAATGGAGTTGATCTTATTTCTTTTATCGTCAAAATATACGTACAAAACAAGCATTTAATTGATAAACTTAAGCATACGTATTTTTTTATTTTAGATTTTAATGAATTTTACAGGCCATTTTGCAAAATAAAAATATCTGATGTGGGCAACACATGAGACTTTCCTTATATAATGTAATGAATTTACTACTTTTACAGTAAAAAAAATAGGTTTTTTCTTATAGTAGATACTAATATTCTTTCCAAGATATTGAAATTTCGACAATTAGTCGACATTTTCATTGATTTAGCGTCATTTTTATCCATTTGGCGAGATTTTCGTTAATTTGGCAACATTTCAAAAAGTCGCCAAGTTGGTGACATTTCGCCAAATTCGTCGCCAATATCTCGCCAAGCGTTATGGACGAAGAAATAAGTTGTTCTTACTGCAGATAAA
This sequence comes from Amaurobius ferox, assembly GCA_951213105.1. NCBI lineage: Eukaryota > Metazoa > Arthropoda > Arachnida > Araneae > Amaurobiidae > Amaurobius > Amaurobius ferox. Next base: position 155,399,324 of record OX578138.1, read on the forward strand.
TGACTATTGGCGTTCAAATACAAAAGTATTACTTAATGTATCTTTTTTCATGAATGGAACGAGCTAGATCTACGAGAATGATGTCACCCAATTTATCGCATGGTATTACATATGAAAAGTGAACATGTTTCTCAATAGGAAATATTTTTTTTTCTTTTATATGACTTTTTGATAATTTTTTTGAAAAATGTACAATATCTCAAGAACGGTTCATGTTAGCGTTCTAAAATTTATGTCAATCGTTTTCTAGTGAAAAATTACATAAGAAATGTCTATTTGCGTAACTTTATTAGTAGTTTTGATTTTTTGACGATTTTTTCAAAATTTCATTCGAAAATTTAGGGGGGTTCTGAACATTCGATTGCATTTAAAAGCAATAGGCTTCCAGTGTTTACGGATTGTGATTTTTGTACCAAATTTGGTTTGAATCAGTCCATTCGTTCGTCAATTATCGTCTCCACATACTCACTGACGCACACACACACACACACACATACTTTCACACACACACACACACACAGACATCACTTCAAAAATGTTTGATTCGTGATCAGGAGTGCTTGAAACGTGCTCTACCGTCGAAAACTCGAATTCGAATTTTCGACCCCGTCACAATACTTTCCTTATACATTATGTATATAAGGAAAGTAAAAAACAAGTTATGTTTTCTCGAATGGTTCCAGAATCTAATCAGCACCGGGGTCACCTACAAGTGACTTATCTACCACATTTTGTTAAATTTTGTCAATTAATTTTTTATCTACAGTGGATACATGCGAATTTTGCAGGCCATTTCGCAAAAAAATTGCTGATTCTTTTATTCCGAATCATACCCAAATTTAATCAGCACCACGGTCACCCACACATGACTTACCTACCAAATTTTATGCTATTTAGTCAATTAGTTTTTCAGTTAGAGTAGATACGTTCGTTGCACAGATAGACACACACACAGAGGTCACGCTAAAATAGTTTTTTCATGTTCTATAAGTCTCGAAACGTGTATATCCGTCGAAAACTCGAGTTGCGATTTTCGGTACGATTCCAATACTTTCCCTATACATTACCATGTATTGCAGGGAATGTAAAAAAATAAAAAATAAATTATGAAAGAAAAACACGAAATATCAATCATGCTTAAAGCATTGATTATGAAACACTTTCCAACTTCAATGCAATTTTATTTAAACATGTCTAAAATGCAATACATTCCTCGGTAATATTTTAAAACTTATCACAATACTACATTAATTTATTATATTTGAAACCTTAAACCTTCATCGAAAAAAATTAACTTCATTCAAATGACGGCATTAAAATATAAATTGCCTGGTTTAAACATCTCTAAAATGTGATACATTCCTCGGTAATAATTTTAGAATTATCATAATACTACGATAATTTATTATATTTGAAAACTTCATCGAAAACAACTGAAATCCATTCAAATGACGTCATAGAAAAAATAACACGCCTGGCTCTCTCTATAAAAGCAACATTTCATTCATAAATAATTCCCCCATTCATGTCATTCATCACAATACTGTAATAATTTATATTATTTAAAAATTAAGACCATGGAGCTACAAGTAAGTAAAACTCTATGCGTAAAACTTCATCGAAAATTATCGTCCTTCTCTTTCTAAAATCAATGAATATTTCATTCATATCAGCCATGCAGACTCCATGGACTAAATGATTTTGTGTTAAAGAATTACAGCGATTCTAATACAACTCATTCTACATATTTTGCTGTTTACATTTTACATAGGTGAAAAATAGGCTTAATAGTAGAAATAATCAAATTTGTATGAGCATTTAAACTGAAATATATTGTCATTGCGTTGTTAAAGTATGTAGATGCACAGAATTTAGGCAAAAATAAAGTAGTTTTAGGATGGATACAACACTCAATATGAATTAGAAAGAACTTTAAAAATCACGATTTTGAGACAAGATGGATGCCATATATCATTTTGAAGTGGGTCATGTGATCGTTTCATATCATGGACACGTGATCGCTTCATATAAGAGGTGTTATTATTATTTTAATTTTTATTTAAAAAACTACTGAATATATTTCGCTGAATTTTTTTTTATATATTTTATGGAACAATTTGAATATTGCCTAAAATTTTCGAAGCAATTTGTGAATTTTAAATCCGCTTAAAAAATGCTTGAAAAATTAGGTCCCATAGGGCTCAATGTATTCCATTTTTTCAACCCGGGTTCAATCCAAAACTAATTGGGTGATATTATTCATTTATATTCCCATAGGTCCTATAGACCGTCTGAACAACATACTAAAATTTCATTTTGATTAAGTCATTTTTACGGCAGTTATCGTGCTAACGGACAGACAGACAGACAGAATGAACAAAGTCATAAACACTTTTCAACTTTGTTGTAAAGTGTTAAAAAAAGAAAAGAAGTTTTTTAATGTCATACACAACAGTTCCGCATGGAAAAGGAAAAATAAATTTTAATCACACACGAAAGTCAACTCAATTGCAGGTATAGGTAGATTCAATTAAAACAATTTGATGTGGGCAGCACATGACTTTCACTATATAATGCAACAAATGTACTTCTTTCACAGTGAAAAAATTATGTGTAAAATCTACGCACAATGCTTTTAACGTTGAATTGTATATTAGAAGCTTTTACGAACGACAAAATGTAAAACTATTTATTACTAATTATTAAAATATCTTAATAATTAATTCATCAATTTGGTGCCATTTTTGTTAACTAGTGTCATTTTTCAAATTTTAACGATATTTTCGTCAATTTATGGCGAAATATCGCCATCGCCAAATTTGTCGCCAAGCGTTACAGACAAACGCAGAGAAGAGCATTTCTTATAAATAAGTGACTGTTGACGAATGGTTAGGGGTCAAAATACGAAACCATTACCCAAAGAATCTTCTCTCGCGAATGGAACGAACTAGATTCACGAAGATGACGTTAACAAATTTATCGCATTATGTTACGTATAAAAAGTGAACATATTTTGTAATAGTTAATTACGTTTTAATTTTATATGATTTTTTTCATAAATTTATTTGAAAGAAAATTCAATATATCGATTATGGTTTATACTAGCGTTCTAAAATTTATATCAGTCGTTTTTTAATGAAACATTACATAAATGAAACATTACATAAAATGAATATTTATATAACATAATATTATTGAAGTTTCTGATTTTTTCAAAATTTTCTTCAAATATTTGGTGGGGTTTTTCGAACATTCCATTGCGTTTACAATCAATAGGCTTCCAGTATTCACGGATTGTAATTATCAAATCTCGTTCGAAACGCTCCATTCATTCGTGAGATATCATCTCCACAGACTCAAGCACACACATACACGCAAATATCACCTCAAAAACGTTCCATTCGTGTTCAGGGATGCTTTAACCTTGCTCTTCCGTTGAAAACTCTAATTTGAATTTTCGTGTTTGTCACAATACTTTCCCTATTCATTGCATTGTATATATAGGGAAAGTAAGAATGGGGGAAGCAGAAGAACATTTCAACCGAAGGCTCTGAACCGCACTTCGCAAAGAAATTACATGAAAAGGGCAAATATACGTACTTAAACGGCGTAACGCAATCACGTGAAAATCTGATAAATGTAAATGCGTGCCGAGTTTCAGTTCTCTACGTTCTCGGTGAACTGAGAGCGAGCCCATCAAAGATGTTAGACGAAAATACGCACAGAGAGATGCAATTTGAAGTAAATAAGAATTGATGTAAGTAATTTTGTAGTTCGAATGACACGGATTCCAGTGATCTGTTTGTAAGGATTCTATTATTTATTATCATTTTATATCATTTTTATTATATCCTGTTTATTATCATTTATTATCATTTTATAGGCATTGGCGTCCATGCACGCTAATGTCTGCAATGGGGGATCGAACTATTTGGGATAGAGTATGCCAAATACCTGTCCTTTTTAGAGGTTCTTCGTTTGGGATGGACATGTTCCACCCGTAAGCAAAAGGTTAATCGCATTTTCCGTATGCGAAATTAAGCATTCTCCCGGTCACATATAACATCTGTGAGGATTCTATTATTTATTATAATTTTATTCTAATTATACTTTTCCTGAATTTAATTTATGTCCTAAACTTCTCAACTTTCATTCCAAAGAATCGCTTACTATAATTGGTCAGATCTCTAAGAAGGGCAAACTTTAGAATTAAGGATCTGTCATTCTACCGAGTTTGCGCACGCATGTGTGTTCTGATCGTCCATAGAAGGTAGCATCCAGAGTATAGCCTGCAATCTTGTAAGTATATGTATTGTGTCGCAGTTTGATAACCATAGGTTCAGTTTAGTAATAAGTTAGCGTTCAATTTCATGGTAGAATTTGGAATGCTAGCGTTGTAAATAATTTGTGTATAGATTTGTAATATATATGTGTTTTGAGTTCCCAGCGAAGTTAGCTATAAATAAATTTGCTTATTTGTTAAATATCGTGATTCCTTCGTCGAACTCTAGTCATTAAGTTATTGCAAGTTTAATTTAGAGTGAAGTAATTTGCAATAGTTCATGCAAGAATCATGATCTTGGGTTGAAGTGGAATAATACTTTATATGTTTCTCCCAAGCTTTGTACACTACATAATTATATTTCACAGTATCCTCTTGGGGTAAGCATTTTATGCATTCTTTAAAACTGTAATTCTGTACACCTTTCGAAATCTCTAGAGTTGTTTATCTAGCGAATAATTTTCCTATGACTGTACTCTTCATCGCATTTGATTTATTTTTATACATCATGCACCCTTTACAGAAATGTCATCTTATTGAAACAAATGCCCGGTTAAAAGATAATGGGAGAAAACCTGAGTCGTCTATAGTGACATTTGGGATGCGAGGAGTTGCACTCTTACTTCACCCCAAACTATAAAACACATTAAGGGTGCTTTTATAGTCTACGTGACGTCATTTGTTATTCGAGGGGATTACGGGTCTTCCGAAGTTTTCCGAAATGAAGTTCGGCAAAATTACGATTGAGCTGGTCGTTGATACCCTCGTAAAGAGGAATATCACTGAGAATCTCCCACTTAATAGAAACAAGCGATCTATCACTTGAGTTGACTAGGTCCTTTAGCACTTCACCCCTTTACGAACGGCATTCCTGTGGATCTGGGTTTCAGAAGCTAAATCAAGCTGATAAACGCCATCTTAGACCACAAGTTGGGTGACAATCTGTTGTGTTTGTAAAATTTTTACTTTGTCAACATATATAGCGTATAATGTATAGTAAAAGTATTGAGACGATCTTCGAACATTCGAAATCAAATTTTGAAGCATTTTCTCGATTTGATTAGCTCTGAATTCTAATCGAACGTTTCCAAGGCGTAGGAATAGTATATGTATGTGTCAGAGAGAGATGGAGAGAGAGAGAGAGAGAATGAGAGAGAGGAGAAGGAGAGAGAGGAGGGGAGAGAAAGGGGGAGGGGAGAGAGAGGGAGTGAGAGGGCGAAAGAGATGAAGCGGAGATATATCGATAGACAAAGAGAGAGAGATTGAGAGAGAGAGATTGAGAGAGAGATGGAGAGTGAGAGGCAGGAGAGGGAGAGAGAGAGGGGTGGGGAGAAAAGGGAGAGAGGAGGGGAGAGGGGAGGGGAGAAAAAGGAAGAGGGTAGGGGGGAAAGGGAGAGGGTGGAGAGAGAGAGAGGGAGTGAGAGGGCGAAAGAGATGAAGCGGAGATATATCGATAGACAAAGAGGGAGAGAGATTGAGAGAGAGGGAGAGATAGATTGAGAGAGAGAGAGATTGAGAGAGAGAGATAAATAGATTAAGAGAGATAGATAGATAGATAGATAGAGAATTTGGAATGCTTATTGCAATTTGTAACTATTGGAATATTGGAAGACACTTTCATTACATCTCCATAATTTTAGTAATAACCTTTATAGGTGGGTTTTGTGTTTTATGAACTTTGCCATCATGTGGCCTGCGCTTCCATATTTTTGGGAAGGACCCTTTATAGGTGGATTTTGTTTGTGTTTTATGTACTAGAATATTATCAGTTTTGATTAAAATCGAAGTGTGGGAAGCCTCCCCCCCCCCCCCTTCTTAAGGCGAAAAAATATATTCAGAAAATAATTATACATCCAGACGGTTGAAAGAGTGTGCAAAAAGGTCTACTATCTTCTTTAAAGTTTTGAAAAAAGAGAAATAAAAAAAATGAAAAATCAATTAGACACCCGCAATTTTTAGAACTCTTTATAGATCAATTAGTTGACGATTTTCAAATGATGGATCAATCTTAAGTCAGCAGTGGTTTTTCTGACGTGTTGACCCTAAGCGATAATGAGTTTTTTTATTTTTTGGATGATGGGGGGGGGGGATATTCTGCGTTTTTTATAGTGTGAAGGATCATGAGGCCCTACACAATGACTGGGACCCAAAATGACCGATTATATAGCCTATCGATAAATACACCGATCTTCCAGCAAGCGAATGAACTTGAAGCTTAAATAGATTACAAAGGTTAGATGGAAAATCATATATATTATTTTGTAGAAATACGAATGATATGTTCAGGTAGAAAAATTTCAGGAGGGAGACAATAAGACATATTTTATTGCGATATATGTATTTCAGAGCCTTGCACAAATATTGTGAATTGCTTTAAATAATATCACAACTTCCAAGACGAAGAAATTAAAATTCCTTCATTATATTTTATTTATACTTTCTCATATTACTGTAAAGCGAAATTATTGGCTTCCCGAAATTTTTCGGATTCGATATTTTGACAGAAAAACATGTTTTAAGATTTCGCGTCGAACTTCTTTAAGAATTCATGCATCCATGTCGAACAGTTTTGGAAAGTTGTCTGTCTGTGTATGTGTGCGAGGTATAGACACGATAACTGAAGAGTTATGCACTTACCGCAATCGAATGGTGTGGGTACATTATGCAAAAGTAACTATACGATAAACTATTCTGCTATACTATAGATAGACTAGAATATACTATAAGGTAGACTATTTTGAAATTCGTATCATTCGGAATGTAAAATTTTCTTGGAATTTTTCTCTATGGAGAAATAGGATCATTCTCGAAACAAGCATGGTAATCTCTTGGGAAATAGCAAGTGGAACTGCGTTATGGTTGTAAATGGTATTTATTTATTTATTTATTTATTTGAAAAAGACTGCAAGCTACAGGACGTAGACCCAGTTACAGCATGCAGGAATTAATACATTAATAAAAATACAGATTAAAATACCATAAAATACATTAAAAGTTAAAATACATTAAAAGTTAAATACATTAAAAAGAAAAGCAAACCTTCAACAACCAATGATCTTCATAAACAGATGCACATGAGTACATACAATAAAATACAAGATGTTTACAACAAATGCTTTTTAAAATCCATCTCCGATGAATAAAAAATATCCAGATTATCAGGGAAATTATTGTATAATTTAGAAAAACTAGTAATTGCACAATTACATCCAATACTCGAATTAAAATTCTTTACAGCAAATAAGTTACTGCTTCTTATTGTATACTGAGGAACACGAAACTCAATCCCACCCAAAACAGGGGAACATTCAACTCGGCCACCAAGCAGATTCCTGAAGAATGAAAACAAAATGTAATCCCTTCTGCTCTGTAAGCTTTTTAAACCAAACAAATCACGTAGAAAAGTAGCGGATAAGATAAGGCATGACAACGAATGCTAGTTTTCCTATAATAAAGATACCTCAAGAAATTATTTTGAATGATCTCGATCCTGTTTGAGTGAACGGCATGAAAAGGCCTCCAAACCACAAACGCATATTCAAGCCCAGACCTGACCAAGGCATTGAAAAGAACAATAATGGTATCCTCATTTGTAAAATCCTGAGTAATTCTCTTAATGTAACCCAGTTTTTCATAGGATTTAGAACAGATATTAGAAATATGAGGAGAAAAGGAAAAACCAGATGTATAAATAACTCCAAGATCAGTAATGGAGAACTTTCTAGCCAAAACAGAGTTGCCAATACCATAAGAAAATAAAATAAACCTTTCTGTAACGGAAATCAACCAAATATATACGTCTGTCTTATAGTCTTCACTAAACTGGTGCCAATATGATAACAAGAAAGATCAATCATGCATAAAGCATTGATTATGAAACACTTTCCAACTGTAATGCAATTTTATTTAACATCGCTGAAATGCGATACATTCAGTGGCGATGTTTTTTAAATTATCACAGTACTACAATAATTTATTTTACTTAAAAACTGAAAACCATGGAGGTAAAAGTACTTTCTAACTCCATGCTTGAAACTTCAATGACAAAGACAATGCTATAAAATCGTCTGATTCTGCATGTAAAACCAATGAATATTTCATTCATATCACTTTTATTCCAAACTCCAGAGCTAAATAATTTTGGGTGAAAGAAATTCAGCAATTCTTATACAACTCGTCTTACAATCACTTGTTTACATTCTGCATCCATTAAAATTAGGCTTCGTTGTAGAAATAATCAAAGTTTGATGCTCATTTAAACTAAAACATATTCTGGTTGCGTTGGCACAGTATATAGATGCACAGAATATACGCAAAAATAAAGCGCTTTTAGGACGGATGCAACACTCAATATAAATTTAAGAGAACTTTAAAAATCATGATTTTGATGCTGAAAAAGATGGATGCTATATTTTTGTTTTAAGTGAGTCACGTGATCTCTTCATATAATATGAGTGCAATTATTATTTTAATTTTTATTTAAAAGAAACTACCGAACACATTTTGCTCAAATTTTTTTTATATATTTTATGGAATAATTTGAATATTTCCTAAAATTTTCATAGCAATTTGCGAATACTTCACTTAAAAAATGTTTGAAAAATGAGGTCCTATGACCTATAGGGTTCAACGTATTTCACTTTTTTAACCCGAAAATTAATTGGGTGATATTATTTATTTACATTCCCATAGGTTCCATACATCGTCTGAACAACATACTAACATTTTATTTTGATAAAGTCATTTTTAGGGCAGTTATCGTGCGAACGGACAGACATACAGACAGACAGATTGACCAAAGTCATAAACACTTTTCAACTATGTTGGAAAGTGTTAAAAACGAATTTTTAAGGAAATTTTCAAGAGCATTTTTAAAACAATAGCTTGTGAACGAATGTTTATAAAAGACACATTTTTTTCCCCGTTTCATTCTGATGTTGATTATGATACTTGTGCACTTTCCATGTATAAGCAAGCCTCTAATAAGATCACCAGCGAGCGAAAGAACATGGACGTCAAGCCAGTTCAGTTTTTCGCCGAAATCATCCGCTGTAAAATAACTCGTTGAAAGAGAGATAGTGGAATTCGACAATGGTTTCATTGTATTTAAGAGTCAAAATATCTTATTGATTTAGAAAAATATTCCGCAGTAATTAGTGGGTTGACAGCTCGCCGAGTTTAACGCACTTACGGGTTATCGCCTTCTGCGAATATACAACCGAATTCTTAGGATGGAATCCGCATGTTGGATGTGAGCTTGTCTTTCAGGGAGATCGTGGAGGGATTGCCGAGAAGGGTGTTGCAGGGTGTCGAGAGATTCATGGGTAGGGAATAAGTGAGTTAACCGTTATCAGCGTCGGAATGAGGATGAAGAAATGTAACACAATTAGTACTTCCTTAAAGAAAGCAGACATATGCTGATTTCGTGACAAAAATGGTTTCGAGGGGATTTTGAACCCTCTTCATCACGTTAAAAAGTGTGTTTATTTAACAAATGTCAAGCAAAAACTGACTTGCTAGACGGTTCTTGCTTGTCGTTTGTTAATTAAAGACACTGATTTGACCTGATGAAATTACTTGCTAGACGGTTAACTCACCTGCTGAGTTAAAAAAACTAATGAGTTTGCCGCATGGTAAACCCATGATCCAATATTTTCGGGAGTGCGATCTAGAGTTTACGTATTTATTTTGGGGGGTCAGCCTTTTCGTTGGGCCAGCTGCACTCCGAGGAAATAAAAAACAGGAAGTCGGAGTGTTCTTTAGATATCATATTGTCACCGAAAGATTTAACGTTTGTCCGTTTCCGGACGGATCATAGGTCTGGCGGCCTGTTTTGAATTAGCGGCCGAAAGCATATCAGTTTCGCAGGGGATTGAGAAGGAGCTTTTTTGTTTCTGGAGGTCTAAAACCAATGGCGATGCTTTGGGGTCAAGGGGTTAAGACCCTGAATCCAATGAGATAGTTGTATGCGCCTCAGGGGCGTGTTTTAAAATCTTGGAGAGACAGAGAGTTTTCAGAAATTTGAAAAAGGAGCGAGGAGAATAAACTAGGACTCGAAGGCGAAAAGAGCCTTTTTTTAAGTGCGTTGGATCCTGAAGGATGAAGGACCGCAACTCGACCAATGATGTTGGTGAGTTACCCATTTGGGACTTTTTGCCTATTTTGTATTTGTTCGACCTCTCTCTCCGTGTTAAGATGATTAAATATATCATAGGGATGTTTTAAGCTTAATTTTTAATTACCATCTTTTCCATTTTAGTCTGTGAGACTATATATACTTTTTCATTTTGAATATGGGAAGTGGTCTTTTAAATATTTTGAATCAATATTATGTAAATATTTATATAGTGTAAATAAATTAATGTTTTGTTTATACACGACTTTTTTCTTCTTCGCGCTCTAACCGGGCGTGTCCTAAAAGAGGTAAGTTACCTTAGGACAAATAATTTGGCGCCAGCGACCAGGATATGAATTATGTTTGGTTCACTAACCAAGGAAAATTTTTCTTGGAAAGATGGTAAAAATGAATTAATAAAGCAAATAGTAAATGTCAATATCTGCAATAAAAATTTTTCTTTTCCCTAGTAATAAATAAATTTTAATATGAGAAATGTGGAAGAAATTTTGTAAGCTAATGATAAATTAAGAAGAAAGTTTTAAGCTAATGAAAAATTTAGAAGAAATTTTTAAGCCTTTGATAAAGGTAGATAATGTTTCATTTGCCATGAAAATATGTGCTATTTTAATGTTATATTGATAAAATACAAAGAAAGGAAATTTGTTAGTAGTATATATATTTTTTGGGGGTTTTATATATGTCATTGATTGCATTTTACATAAAAATGGGGAATTTTTAAGAATTTTTTTTGGAATTTAAGAAATTTTTGGGGAAAATGGTAGCATCAAGAATTTTTTTGGAAGCGAAATTAGATAGATGCTATTTTAAGTACAAAAAAAAAAAATTCTTGAGTCTATTTGAAATAACTTAGATAGAATGTTTATTCCAAATTTAAGTAGAGATAAAAAGCGGTTTCATTTTCCCATGAGAATATATTCAATAACTGTGTTTGGATAATGATTTTAAGTTACCTTAGGACAGAGTTAACTTGCTAGACGGTTCTTGTTTGCCGTTTGTTAATTAAAGACACTGATTTGACCTGATGAATTAACTTGCTAGACGGTTAACTCACCTGTTGAGTTAAAAAAACTGATGAGTTAACTTACTAGACGGTTCTTGCTTGCCATTTGTTAATTTAAGACACTGATTTGACCTGATGAATTAACTTGCTAGACCGTTAACTCACCTGTTGAGTTAAAAAAACTGATGAGTTAACTTACTAGACGGTTCTTGCTTGCCATTTGTTAATTAAAGACACTGATTTGACCTGATGAATTAACTTGCTAGACGGTTAACTCACCTGTTGAGTTAATTTACTAGACGGTTCTTGCTTGCCATTTGTTAATTAAAGACACTGGTTTGACCTGATGAATTAACTTGCTAGACGGTTAACTCACCTGTTGAGTTAAAAAAACTGATGAGTTAACTTACTAGACGGTTCTTGCTTGCCATTTGTTAATTAAAGACACTGATTTGACCTGATGAATTAACTTGCTAGAGGGTCACTCACCTGTTGAGTTAAAAAAACTGATGAGTTAACTTACTAAACGGTTCTTGCTTGCCATTTGTTAATTAAAGACACTGATTTGACCTGATGAATTAACTTGCTAGACGGTTAACTCACCTGTTGAGTTAAAAAAACTGATGAGTTAACTTACTAAACGGTTCTTGCTTGCCATTTGTTAATTAAAGACACTGATTTGACCTGATGAATTAACTTGCTAGACGGTTAACTCACCTGTTGAGTTAAAAAAACTGATGAGTTAACTTACTAGACGATTCTTGCTTGCCATTTGTTAATTAAAGACACTGATTTGACCTGAGGAATTAACTTGCTAGACGGTTAACTCACCTGTTGAGTTAAAAAAACTGATGAGTTAACTTACTAGACGGTTCTTGCTTGCCATTTGTTAATTAAAGACACTGATTTGACCTGATGAATTAACTTGTTAGACGGTTAACTCACCTGTTGAGTTAAAAAAACTGATGAGTTAACTTACTAGACGATTCTTGCTTGCCATTTGTTAATTAAAGACACTGATTTGACCTGAGGAATTAACTTGCTAGACGGTTAACTCACCTGTTGAGTTAAAAAACTGATGAGTTAACTTACTAGACGATTCTTGCTTGCCATTTGTTAATTAAAGACACTGATTTGACCTGATGAATTAACTTGCTAGACGGTTAACTCACCTGTTGAGTTAAAAAAACTGATGAGTTAACTTACTAGACGGTTCTTGCTTGCCATTTGTTAATTAAAGACACTGATTTGACCTGATGAATTAACTTGTTAGACGGTTAACTCACCTGTTGAGTTAAAAAAACTGATGAGTTAACTTACTAGACGGTTCTCGCTTGCCATTTGTTAATTAAAGACACTGATTTGACCTGATGAAGAAGACGGCTCAAAACTCTCTTTCATGTGTCTGCTTTCTGTAAGGAAGTAATAATTGTGTTATTCTCACAAGCAGCAGATTTATACTTTATGATGAAGAAATGTATTCAGCAAATGTAATCTGAGGTGAGCCGCACAGGACTTTACCTACAGACTCGATTGGCTCAATATGTGAAGAGGTCATGTCCATAGACTCACAGACGGAGGCAATATTGAAAAAATAAAGAAGCTTGATTGAATACATGTCGATCCATCCAAATCCGAAAATTCAATTTTGACCCCATCAAACTGTTTTTTCCTTTACATAAACTATATATTGTAGGGAAAATATAAATATTTGAATTAAAAATATCAGGGATCAATATCATATTTAAAAAGATATTTCATATGGCTGAATACCTGATAATTGCCAATTTTGCGTTCTTTTGAGCTTTAAAAAATAATAATAGATAAGATAGTATTTGTTTTAATGTTTTCTACATATTTTTCATCAAAAAGTACTTTGAAATGATATTAAATATTTCTATTTGACTTTATAAAAATGCAAATTTATTATTTCTGACACTGTCCCTCAGGAGTTTAGCTTCATCTCTTAAATAAATTACATCAGTAGAAAATATAAATGATGGAAAACTATTGGCGAATTACGCTAAAAACAAACTGCTGCTAGGAAGACAAGAAATTGCACAACTTGAAAAGCACAAAGCACTTATCCACAACTTAGAAAGTAGTTACAAGTAGAAAGTTGCTATAAGTAAGTTAGGTGATTACAGTGGTTTCGAGGGCAACAATTTGAAAAAAAATGTTGTGGAAGTTCTTGACTATTGGTAAGTTCAAGAAGTTATTATTTTAAACTGTGAAAAACCCCTTATTTAAAAAAAATTAACGATTTTATTTTGCAAAATTGTAATGAAATAAAAAATATCAATTAGTAAAATCTGCGGAGAGTTTAATTAAAGCAAAATAAATTTACTCGGTACCTTCTGATGAAAAATGTACCGAGATATTATAATTATTGTTATTAGGTATTTTTCGTTCGATTGCAAGGAGTCACCAAGAAATACATTATTAAAAATGTGTCTATACGAGCCATAAAATTGAACGAGTAACTTTGAATATTTTGTGATGTTCTAATTTTTTTTCTTTTCCGACCCAGACCGTCTGACCTAATTATGTTATAATTGGATTACAGTTTCTGTCATGTTTGTGTTCCATAAAATTTAACTAATAAAACGTGTATTTAGTTTGTATAAGAATTATATCGAACGCCTGTAATGTTTGAAAAGACAAAATTTTGGTTATCCTGTTTTAAATAAATGTATAGATGACCCCCCCCCCCCTCCCCCCATTTAGTTTCAATGAAAGTCTACTATTCACACTTGCAGTTTAGGTAAAATAATAGAATAATATGTCAAAAATTTAATGATCTTTATATTCCAGCAAATTTTTATCAAAAATACCGAGAAAATTATCTTATCCTAATTAAGCGCGGTACAAATTTCACTAACTGACATTCTTTTGATAGAAAGAGGTGTGGGGAAAGCGTAAAATTTTGAATTTTGTACTTTTACAAAATTGCTCGTTTTTGAAAGTGCAAATATTATAGTTATGTTCGCCTCTGTTTGCTGATTATTTTTCATATTTCACTTTTCCGGTAATCGATTTTATATTCTTTTCCGTCACTCTTCTTGTAACGTATAGAACATATATGATACAGAAATTTTAAGCTTTTCCCAATAACGCGCCCTTTTCTTTAATAATTCTTATTCCAAATTCTTATTGAATTATTTACTTTATTTCCCACATTTTATTCATTACTAATTTTAACATTAATATGATAGGAAGAGTTTTGATACATAGATGGTCGCTTTTGATTTTAAAGCAAAATCATATTTGCTTTCAGAACTATATTTGAAATAGATTCTCCCCCCCCCCCCCCCAGCATTTATTACCATATAAATAGAATGGATGCACGTCAATTTTAGTAAACTTTTAAATTAAAGACCACCAAAATAGGTTTAAAAAGTCATTTAATAAAATTCCTTCCTCGATGTACATAAATTTACAAAATCAAAGCGCTTTCGGGCATCACCATGCCCTTCATCAGTGGCGAAGCGACTGATGAATTTTATTAAATGACTTTTTAAACCTATTTTGGTGGTCTTTAATTTAAAAGCTTATTACCATAGTTAGGTTTTCAAATGCTTTTTCTATTTTTGGTCTTAACCATTCGCCAGTGGTTGGACTCATGTTAGAAAAGACATTCAGGGCAATGAATCCTTCAGCCACAGAAAGGCATTTAATGAAGTTGCTACGCTATTGTCGAGATGATTACTGAGTACCCAGTGGCCTAATTTACTCGTGCATTAAATAATTGAATCTGATGAGCTGTGCATTAAGACATTTGTAGGGTGTATAGGGTGCAAGTGGAACAAGTCTAACGACGCAAAATTAGCAGGAAAATAGTCTTGGTGTTAAACATATAAGTAGGAAACTGTAGTTATAATTCTGTATAATGTGGTTGAGATGTGTAGCAATTTGGAGGAGGGAGGGGGATACAGTGACGGATAAAAGTAATCGAACAACACCTTTGTACTAAAAATTGTTGTTACTGACGACTTCTGATGTTGTTACTGGGGGTCTCTGATATAATTGTTCTTACTGAGGATTTTCACAATTTCATATATCTTCTTTCATATATCGCGTTTATAATTTGTTATATGCGTTTTATTTTACTTTAACCTCCTGATCTCTGTCATGAAAATATGCCATTCAAATGAATGTTGCAGCATTTTTATTTTTTACAATCTGGGGAGATATCAGCGAATTTTAATTTGCATCGGTTGGCCACTTTTTTGTTTCATTCAACCCATTTGAAATAATAGTTCATAACTATATGAGATATACTGGACCCATTATCAGACTTCTTAATCACATACGAGATATGCTGTTACCAGTATCAGACTTCTTATTAACAAAGTCAATCGTACAACTTGTGGATCCAGGGGCCTTCTACTAAAGTCTGATCATTTCTCCATCAAGAATTGTCACAATGTTAGAACGTGTTTTTAAGAATTTACAAGGTTTAGCCATCCAGTTTCAGAAGTCAAGAATTTTACGGTAAAGTCATATTGAAATAATTGAATTGAGGGACCAACCAAAAGAGAAGATTGTCATAATAATAATAAAAAATCTGATGTGGGCAGCACATGACTTTCCCTGCAGACTTATATCCACGTTCTTTTTATTTCAATTAAATTTAATTCACTTTTAATTCAATTTTCGTTCTCATTTGATAACTGGACTTAATTTCAAAGGTGGCGTGGAGAAAATACGAAAAAAACTAATATATCTCGAGCACGGCTAGTCCTAGTGTAATGGGGTTGGTCTTATTCTTTTCTTCGTTAAACATTACGTATTAAACAAACATTTAATGGATATATTTGAGCTTACGTAGCTTTTTAGTTTAGATTTTGACAATTTTTGCGGGCCATTCTGCAAAAAAAGGCAGGTTATTTTATTCTGAATCATACCAAAATCTAATCAGTACTAGGGTCACCTATACGTGATTCATCTACCGAATTTTGTAAAATTCGATCCATTAGTTTTTCAGCTAGAGTGGATACAAGCTTTTGCGGGCCATTTCGCAAAAAAAGGCGAGTTCTTTTATCCCGAATCGTACCCAAAACTAATCAGCACCAGACTCGCCCACAAGTGACTTACCTACAAAATTTTGTGAAATTCGGTGTATTGGTTTTTTAGTTAGAGTGGATACAAAATCTGCACAGACAGACAGACATACACACAGACAGACACACACACAAACGTCACGCTAAAAATGTTTTTTTTCGTACTCTAGAGGTCTTGAAACGTGTAGATCCGTCGAAAACTCGAGTTGCGATTTTCGACATGATTCCAATACTTTCCCTATACATTACCATATGTATTGCAGGGAAAGTAAAAACAAAACAAATGGAGAGGTTTGAATAAAAAAAGAGATCAAACCACTTGAAATAATTCGTGAAAAAATATTTCCTTCTTTTTCTTCTTCTTCGACCCAAACCGTCTGATCTACCCGAAGGTGTAAGGTATCTATATGGATGGCCGGGACAGTGCCACTCAATTTAGATCGAAACCCAGCGGGGGCGGTATCCATTGGGACCGTACCGTCCTTCCTCTACCACCAGCCTCTCGGAAGGAGTTACGGATCCACCTATTTAAGGTGCGCGTACTCCGCGTAAACACAGGGACAGTTTGGGCAGCGGCGGGAATCGGACTCGAGTCGTCCGATTCCAATCCCCGCTGGCCAATCACTGGACAGCCCCACCCCTTGTGAAGAAAAGATTGAATTTATGATACTGCGAGACGACGTCCATACGTATGCAGAACGCAAAATATTGTAAGCATGCACTTATTTCACTTGCGTTCTTCCCCATCCATCGGACAGCGGCCCACTCATTAAGTTTCATCTAGATAATGACTCGCTTTAGCTTCTTATCGCGAACACGAGATCCAATGATAGGGAATAAAGTTACATTGCAGCCATAGGTTCAGATACAAAATGGTTAAAAAGAATCTTATTTACCCGTTGGTCGGACTTGCGCAAATGATGGACATTTATGTAGAATTTAATTTTTCTATAACCGTTACGTTATCTATACAGCGTTCCTGATAGAAAAGTTATAAAACACCCCAATAACTTTGAAAAGAAAGGCCCATGAGCGTGCACGTTAGGCCTATCTATAGTATAGCGACCCTGCTTGATCGAATAAGAGTGATTTCAGTGCCCCTTAGCGAAGAATTTGAAATGCTAAGCTTTTGCTTACGGGTGGGACATGTCCATCCCAAACGAAGAACCCCTCAAAAAGGCAGGTATTTGACATACCCTATCCCAAATAGTTCGATCCCCCTTCACAGGCATTGGCGTCCATGGACTCCAAGATGTTTTTCGTTTGAGATAGACGCTGTCTCACCCGCATGCAAAAGGTTAAGATAAATAACTCGACAAAATCACACGCTTTCGTATTAAAAGAAAGCTATTTTACGTTTTACATAAAAAAGTCTGACGTGGGCAGCACATGACTTTCCCTGCAGACTTATTTCCACGTTCTCTTTATTTTAATTAAATTTAATTCACTTTTATTTCAATTTCCGTTCTCATTTGGTAATTTTCTTATTTTCAAAGGTGACGTTGAGAAAATACGAAAAACTAAGATATCTCGAGAACGGCTAGTTCTAATGTAATGGGGTTGATCTTATTCTTTTCTTCCTTAAAAATTACGTATAAAACAAGCATTTAATGGATATATTTGAGCATACGTAGTTTTCAAAATTTAGGTTTTGACGATTTTTGCGGGCCATTTTGCAAAAAAAGGCAGGTTATTTTTTTCAAATTGTACCAAAATCTAATAAACATTAGAGTGATCCATAAGCGACTTATCTACCGAATGTTGTGAAATTCGGTCCATTAGTTTTTTTTAGCTAGAGTGGAAACAAGCCTCTGCGGGCCATTTCGCAAAAAAGGCGGGTTCGTTTATCCTGAATAGTACCCAAAACTAATCAGCACCAGATTCGCCCACAAGTGACTTGCCTACCAAATTTTATGAAATTCGGTCCATTAGTCTTTTAGTTAGAGTGGATACAAAATCTGCACGGACACACAGACACACACACACAGTTGTCACGCTAAAAATAGTTTTTTCGTCTTCTAGAGGTCTCGAAACGTGTAGATCCGTCGAAAACTCGAGTTGCGATTTTCGGCATGATTCCAATACTTTCTCTATACATTACCATGTATTGCAGGGAAAGTAATATGTGCATGGTCACATCATCTACAAATTTTTGTAATTCGTAAAATGGCTTATGTAACATGCTCGAGCACTTCTTTAAAACTCATATAGTTCCGATCCCCATGAGAATCCGCTATTGATAAGAGCGACTGTGGGTTATTTTCTTGTTTCTTTCTCATACTGTTGTATAGAGAAAGCATTGTTTCGTCAAAAGTTTAGGAATGTGAGATTTTGACGGCTGAGCAGTTTTGATTTTAATTTCGGGAAATTTTGTAAATAAACTTGTGTGTTCGTGTGTTTGTGTATGGGCACGATACCTCCATGAAATGTTATATGCATATATGTTAAAAAAAATCAACCGTGGCTCCAGTCCGATGAAGAAGTGTTTTGCGTGAATATGAAGTCATTCCAATGAAGCGCCAAACTTCAGTTCTTTTCACTTTCCCTGCAATACATGGTAATGTATAGGGAAAGTATTGGAATCATGTCGAAAATCGCAACTCAAGTTTTCGACGGATCTACACGTTTCGAGACCACTAGAATACGAAAAAACTATTTTTAGCGTGACGTCTGTGTGTGTGTCTGTGTGTCTGTCTGTCTGTCTGCGCAGATTTTGTATCCACTCTAACTAAAAAACTAATTGACCGAATTTCATAAAATTTGGTAGGTAGGTCATTTGTGGGCGAATCTGGTGCTGATTAGTTTTGGGTACGATTCGGAATAAAAGAACCCGCCTTTTTTTGTGAAATGGCCCGCAAAAGTTTGTATCAACTCTGGCTGAAAATCTAAATGGACCAAATTTCACAAAATTTGGTACATAAGTCGCCTGTGGGTCACCCTGGTGCTGATGAGATGTTGGTACGATTTGAAAAAAAAAAACCCTGCCTTTTTTTGAAAAATGGCCCTCAAAAATCAACAAAATCTAAAATAAAAAACTATGTATGCTGAAATATATCCCTTAAATTTTGTTTTATACGTAATTTTTAACGAAGAAAAGAATAAGACCAAACCCATTACACCAGGACTATCCATTCTCGAGATATTTTAATTTTTTCGTATTTTTTCTACGTCACCTTTGAAAATAAGTCCAGTTACCAAACAAGAACGAAAATTGCATTAAAAGTGAATTAAATTTAATTAAAATGAAGAGAACGTGGATATAAGTCTGAAGGGAAAGTCATGTGCTGCCCTCATCAGATTTTTTTACTTTCCCTGCAATACATGGTAATGTATAGGGAAAGTATTGGAATCATGCCGAAAATCTCAACTCGAGTTTTAGACGGATCTACACGTTTCGAGGCCTCTAGAATAGGAAAAAACTATTTTTAGCGTGACGTATGTGTGTGTGTCTGTCTGTCTGTCTGTTTGTGCAGATTTTGTATCCACTCTAACTAAAAAACTAATGGACCGAATTTCATAAAATTTGGTAGGTAAGTCACTTGTGGGCGAATCTGGTGCTGATTAGTTTTGGGTACGATTCGGGATAAAAGAACTCGCCTTTTTTTGCGAAATGGCCCGCAAAAGCTTGTTTCCACTCTAGCTAAAAAAACTAATTGACCGAATTTCACAAAAGTCGGTAGATAAGTCACTTGTGGGTTATCCTAGTGCTGATTAGATTTTGGTAGGATTCAGAAAAAAATAACCCGCTTTTTTTGCAGAATGGCCCTAAAAAAAAAATCTAAAATAAAAAACTACGTATACTCAAATATATCCATTAAATGCTTGTTTAATACGTGATTTTTAACGAAGAAAAGAATAAGACCAACACCATTACACTAGGATTAGCCGTTCTCGAGATATTTTAGTGTTTTCGTATTTTCTCTACGCCATCTTTGAAAATATGTCCAGTTATCAGATGAGAACGAAAATTGAATTAAAAGTGAATTTAATTAAAATAAAGAGAACGTGGATATATGTCTGCAGCGAAAGTCATGTGCTGCCCACATCAGATTTTTTATTTTTATTTTCCTTATATACATAATGTATAAGGAAAGTTTTGTGACGGGGTCGAAAATTTGAATTCGAGTTTTCGACGGGAGAGCACGTTTCATGCATCCCTGATCACGAATAGAACATTTTTAAGGTGATGTCTGTGTGTGTGTGTGTGTGTGTGTGTGACAGTGAGTCTTTGGAGACGATATCTCACGAACGAATGGAGCGATTCGAATGAAATTTGGTAAAAAAATCACAATCCGTGAATACTAGAAACCTATTGTTTTTAAACACAATCGAATGTTTAGAACCCCCCTAAATTTTCGAGTGAAATTTTGAAAAAATCAAAACCTTTAATAAAGTTAGGCAAATAGACATATCTTATGTAATTTTTCCTTAGAAAACGATTGACATAAATTGTAAGACGCTAGCATTAACCGTTCTCGAGATATTGCACATTTTTCAAATAAATTTATCAAAAAATCAAGTAAAATAAAAAAAATATTAACTCTTAAGAAACATGTTCACTTTTCATATGTACTATCATGCGATAAATTTGGTGATATCATTCTCGTGGATCTAACTCGTTCCATTAACGAGAAAAGATACTTTAAGTAATACTTTTGTATTTGAACGCCAATAGTCATTTCTCTGCTGTAAGAATAACTTATTCCTCCGTCCATAATGCTTGGCATGATTTTGGCGGCGAATTTGGCGGAATGTCGCCAACTTGGCGATTTTTTTTAAATGTTGCCAAATTAACGAAAATCTCGCCAAATGGATAAAAATGACGCTACATCAATGAAAATGACGACTAATTAAAGAAAATTCAATATCTTGGAAAGAATATAAGCATCTACTATAAGAATAACTTTTTTTTAGTTGTAAAAGTAGTAAATTCATTGCATTATATAAGGAAAGTCATGTGCTGCCCACATTAGATTTTTTAGATAGCAGTCAGACATTATAGATACACGCATTATAAATACTGAAATTATTAAAGATTTTTTTTTTTTAATTTCAGAATAGTCGAACAGGAAAGTAAAGTTTCTAAGCTAAAGTTATTATTTAAGAAAATTCAAAGAGGAAATGATTGACGAAGGTTTAAAAATGAGTATTATTGAATCTACTCTCAAAATAGTATAGCATTTTATATTGGGAGTAATTAATCTATGGCTCAAATGCAACCCTTTTGAATATATCGTGACTCTGCATTTCGTCTATTATTAGGCAGTACTTAAATGTACAGACTTCACATGCATTCGGTTAGAACGATCTTTAAAAAGTGTCAGTCTTTCTCGAGTTATTCCGAGACTGGCTCCCCTGTATATTCTTTTTCTCCTCTGTGAATTATTGCTTCCGGCTGTTTGAGTCAAAACAATCAACTCGGGAATTCGACTTTTCAGGGAGCGAGATGGAAAAACAACACTAGGGTGCTCTCCAGGGGACAGTGGGTTCTTTAATTGCCTCACGTAATCACATCCTAAATTAGATCCTAATACAGAATTTAGTTCCTAAATTACAGTAAGTTATGACCTTTTCTATTTGCTTGCGGTAATTGAAATTATACGGGAGAAATAAGTGCAAGAAAAATTTTAATTCCTGCATTTTCTAGGAAATTCGTTCCATGAAATGAGGATGAAGAAGAAGGGTTCCCAGGGAAGTTCTTCTTCTTCCCAGACCGTCCAACCTACTCGAAGGTGTAAGGTATCTGTTTGGAAGGCCGGGAATTGCCACCCAATTTAAACCGGAACCCAGTGAAGGAGGCATCCACAGGGACCGTTCACTCCTTCCCCTATCGCCAAAGTCACGGCAGGACTTTCGGACCCACATATTTAACGTGACCGTATTTCGCGTGAACACAGCAACAGTTTGGGAAGATGCTGGAATCGAACTCAGGTCTAATCAATCCCCGCGCCCGAACGTCTGGGCTGTCGCACTCTCACGGAAGTCCTTAAGCAACCATCTCTCGTGCCAATAACTTTGTAAGGAAAAGTCTATGGGTGTAGAAGTTTGGTATATCTATAGTACAGTGATCATGCCCGATCGACTAAAAAGAATTGCAGCGCTCCTATAGAGAAAAATTGAAGAAATTAAGTACACGAAATTAGGAACTGGGTTTCAAAAATTACGATAACGGAACTGGACCACAAAAAGCGAGTTAGACAAAAAAATGACATAATTACTATTGAAATCGATATAACTTTAAAATGTAGTTTGACGACTCAAACAGAAAAATTACAATGAAAAAATATTCTACATTTTTTTTTTCTTTTTTCAATTCGAAAGAAAAGTTAAAATAGTGAGTTGTACATAAGCAAATTACAAGATATAAAAGCATTTTAAAATGTCTAAATACAAAATTTTCCTCAGCTTGAAACGTGGGTTTTTGAAATCTAATATAAAAATTAAATTATTCAGCAGCCCACAAATCTATATAATAAATGTCTAACGTGTCTGTGTCTTTATACAAATCCTCCAGAAACACTTTGGTGACCTAGAAGACCGAACCTTTGCATACTTATAATATCAATTACAGGTTAGAACATAACGAAGCCAAATTTTCACATCCTCCTGAGGGCGGACAAATGGTTTTTAAGTCATTCCAGACTCTCTAGAAGCCTCCCCCCTCTCTCTCCCCCGCCATCGCCACTGATGACTTAGAAATATGAATATGTGCACAATTATAGTATCTTACATGGGGCAGAATCGGATTTTTGATTCCTGAGAAGGATGTGGAGAAAATATTTTTTAACTTTATAGATACTCTAGAAACCAGTCGGTAACCTAGAAATCTAGATTTTTGTACACTTATAGTATCATTCACAGGACAAAACTTCACAAGACAGCCAGGCCCAAAAGCCAGGACCAGGCACCAAAACTTCACAGGACAACCAGATTTTCATCACCCGGGGGGTGGAAAAAACGCTTTATAAAGATTTTTTAGACCAACCTCCCCCTAGAATTTTCCCAGTAATAAGTCAATCTTTACACACTTATAGTATCAGACACGGAACAGAACATAACGGAGCCGGAATTTCGATTTCTACCCCAGAGGCGGATAGAATTGGAGGGATGGGGGGGGGGGTGTCGAAAAGTCTTTCCAAATCCTCCAGAAGACCTCGATGACCTAGAAGTCTGAATCGTAACATAAGTATAGAATTGACCGCGGCATAGAACCGAACTGAGCTAATTTTTGGTGCTAAACGCCTTGCACTGTTAAACAGAATAAAACTTCTTTTTTAAGAGTGTTAGTTTTCCTGTTTTAGGCAGGATTAAATACTAGTTCGATAGATTTTGGAACGTCGACGTAGCCAGAATCTGGAAAAGTGAAGGTGGATCGCCAACTGTCTTTCATTCTTTCGACCCAGATCGTCCGAACTACCCGAAGGCTCCCAACTGTCTGTTTAATAGACAACTAGGAGTTAAATGGGACTTCAGCAGCTTTATTAAGTCAACAAAGGCTGTGAATTCCAACTCCTATTACAATGCCACTGAGTTTAAAAATGTAGGAGAGGTAGGAGGGGATTCTTACATAGAAAGGATCACAAAATTTCTTATCAAATGACACCATATTGTATAGGCATGCGTGAGATGTCATTTTGTACAGGGCAGTCATATTATATATAAAAAACAATAAGTGGTCACTAGATTCTTTTGAGTTTAGATATGACGTTTTTAAAATCCCTAAAAAAAAGAAGAAAAAATTATATTTCTTACCTTAAGATTATATTTAAAGATAATTAAATACTAATTGCATGTAATTTGCAACGCTTCAATACTACATCCTTATGGTCATTTTTACATAAGAAAAATTTGCTATAAGACGGTACAATTTGAACTCTGACATGTAGTAACATTAATGTTGTTTAGGGAGAACGGACACATGAGATTTGGGGAGGTTTGATACTATCAGATTTCGTGCATTTTCTGATTTATTTATAAATTTCCCCAGCGCTTTGTTCTTTAATGCTGAAAAAATAAAGAAAATATTTATGCATGAATCGAGGTATATCCTCAAAAGTCTGTTAATAATAAAAAATGTTGAGTATTTAGATTTTACAAATGAAGATAAAGTGATGAGTCTTTGTCAGACGATGAAGCCTTTAAATTTTCAGTTTTCTCTAAATTTCTTCAATGTATAAACTCAATATTATTTCTTTGAAATGAAAACATCTGCGAGTTGCCTTTTATTGTTTTAATTTGTAGTTTAAAATGTATCAAATCACCCAGTAGCTTCCTACCAGTGTTTCTTTCAGGCATACCTCCGGGGGATGGCCCCAGGAGTATTCGCACCCCCCCCCCCCAGAGACATTCCACGTTTACTTAGTTTCTATTTATGTGACACAACATTTAGATATATTTATATAGGGTAAATAGAAAACAACTTCCCCCCTAAAATGCCCCCCCCCCCGCGCTGCCATAAAGTCCTGTGAAAGAAACACTGCCCCCTACTATAGAGGAGGTTTGATACCATTGCAGTGGGTCATTTGAACTATCATAGCTTGGAAACAATGACTCGCTGCCAATTATTTTATTGCAGAAAAATGACATTACTACAATAAAATAAAAGTACAAGTACATTTTTTAAATACAGACTATAAATATTTTTAAATGAACTTTACACAAAAGAAAAGGGATTAAGAATTTCTTTATCAAACCTGTTTTCTTCATCTCATATGTTTTTGGGCGATATAATAAATGAATCTCATTTCAATAAAAAAATCTCTGTTGGGGAAAGTATTGTGAAGCCCTCATCATATATATTTTTTTTAAATTAAAACTTGCTTGCTTATTTTTAATATATGTATACTTTTTCGGTGTTAAAAATACTTTATGAAGACAGAACAACATCTGAACAACTAGTAGGCAATAGAATGCCTTGAAAGGGTAATTTAAATAGAAAAAAAAATCCAATAAAGTAAGTAGGGTGCTGGATTTCATTTTTTCTCTACACAATACCTTCGTTTCGATTTACCGCAACTACAAAAGAGGGTAAAAAAAAAAGGAGTCAGAAAAAAAGGCGGCGGCGGGGGGGGGGGGGGGTGATAAGAAATATTCAACGATCTTATCAACACCCATTTCCGACTTTTGCGAATATAGCAAGTCTATTCCTCTGCTGTATAATTTAATTTCTAAAAACTCCTAGTCACCTTACACAATGGTCGGCTCCTCTGCTCCATCGGCCTAGGGCTGAGAGAGAGAGAGAGAGAGAGAGAGAGGCGTTTTCGCCCTCCACTCCCCCTAACACCCAATCCTGTTAGGGTCGTGAGAGGAGGTTAGAACACTTCAGAGATCAACTCTCGGCATCTCTTATTTAGTTGGGCCAACAGAGGGGAAAATATCTCCCACAGTTGTTTGGAATCGCAATTATTGAATTGGTCCTTTTTTTTTTAGCCATTGCGCTTCGAGGAATGATTCGGCATTCGGGACTGCGGCGCCACAAAAACCGCGGTCAAGTGGAGCCTTGTAATTTATTCTTTCTTATCGAACGGTCATTTTATTATAGATATCTTTCTGGTACCGTTTATTAAATTACATATTTGTTTCTTACCCAAATGTTTGATTCTCGTCTGGTTCTTTTGAGTTTTTCGGCATAAGGTTTTGTAGAATCCACTTAAAATGTCGAAAGAAATATATAATCATTTACATAGATCTTAGATAGAGCGTCGTAAGACCAGACGGAGTTCTGTGATTCGATTTCTCGCTTAGACAAAAAAAAATTATTTTCAATGGCGTCCGTGCAAGTTAACCCTGCAATTTAGATATGGATGATTGAGGCCTGAATATACGAAGTTGGAATTTACCCTAGGTCGCTACGATTTATGACAGTGGTTTCTATATACGAAAGTTGAGACAAACAAGACAATTTCCTTTATTAATAAAAAGAAAAAAAATGATGGGCTCGTACACATCAGAGGTTGCCCGTGTTCATGCGGAGTACGATCACGTTAAATATGTGGGTCCGAAAGTCCTTCCGAGAGGTTGGTGGTAGGGGAAGGAGGGTACGGTCCCTGTGGATGCCTCCCCCACTGGGTTCCGGTCTAAATAGGGTGGCACTTCCCGACCGTCCAAACAGTTACCTTACACCTTTCTGGTAGGTCGGACGGTCTGGGTTTCAACAACAACAACATCAGAGGTTGCACTTGAATCTGAAATCTAAAGGGATAAAATGTAACACCGTCTTCAAATATAGAGACGATCAGCTGATCGTCTCGGTGAGCACTCTGACTTGATAAATTGCCAGTTGGAGATCAATGATTCGATTTCCAGCAAGGAGATCGTCCATTTTAGTCTGACATATTTACTTTCCCTATATATCACATAGCATAAGGGGAAGTATTGTGACGGGGTCGAAAATTCGATTTCGAGTTTTCGGCTTAAGAGCATGCTTCAAGCATCCCTGAACTCGAACCGGTTGTTTCTGACGTGATTTCTCTCTCTCTCTCTCTCACTCTCTCTCTCTCTCTCTGTGTGTGTGTGTGTCCATGAGACTATGGAGACGATATCTCACGAACAAATGAAGCGTTTCGAATGAAATTTGGTACAAAATTCACTTATTGATTTTAAACGCAATCGAATGTTCGTAAGACCCCCTAAATTTTCGAATAATAATTTAAGAACAAATCATCAAAAAAATCAAAACCTTCAATAATTATTTCTTATATAATTTTTCATTAGAAAACTATTGACACAAATTTTAGAACGCTAGCATAAACTGTACTCGAGATATTGTCCTTTTTCAAATAAATTTATCTAAAAAGTCACATAAAATTAATAAAAGTATTAATTATTGAAGTAGGTTCACTTTTCATAATATTATGCGATAATTTTGTTAACATTATTCTGGTGGATGTACATAGTTCCTTCCATTCACGAGAGAAGATACTTTCTGTAATTGTTTTGTATTTGGACGCCTAACAATTTGCCAACAGTCATTTATATATACAAGAAATGCTCTTCTCTCCGTTTGTCTGTAAAGATTGGCGATCAATTTGACGAATATGGTAACTAATGTAACTAAATATCGTCAACTTGGCGACATTTCGCCCCGGATTGGCGAAAATATCATTAAAATTGCAAAAATGACGCCAAGTTAACGAAAATGACACCAAATTGATGAATTAATTATTAAAGTATTTTAATGTATGGATTATGTATGGATAATGTATGGATTCAATATTGATAATTCTCAATTCAGAGTTGCGCGAAATGTAAGTTAATTGGGCACTTTCAAATAATTTAACATGCTGTCATCCGGAAAAGCATTATGCCATAGATCTTATACATCATTTTATCACTGTGAAAGAAGTCAATGCATTGAATTATGTAGAGAATGTCAAGTGCTGGCCCGCAACGGATTTTTCTTAGTATTGCAATGATTGGTATCTTTGATTAATCGTTAATTAATAATTAACTTCAATTTATAAAATATAAAATTATCAATTGATATTAAATACTATTCTTTATGACTAAGTGACTATTTAATTATTTATATTTTATAAAATAATTTGCATAACGGAGCGATTTTCAACTCGGCTGCGTCCCATTTCAGTCAGGTGAACCCAAGGCAAAGAGAAAAAGTTAAGCCCACCTGCTCCTGGGTCTAACATTTATTTTTCCTGTAGTTTCTTTTGTTTTTCCGCTTTTGCTGAAACTGTTTGTTTCCGGGCGCTCCATCTTGTACCGTAAAATAAAATTTATGCACCCATAAAAAGCTTTTTTTTTTTAACTGCTGTGCCGTACCAGGTTTGTTGTATATGCTGCGAATTTTGTTACCTCCGCTGGCGTGTTATTTTATGTCGGGGCTTTCTCACGGTAAGATTTACAGCCGCTTGTGCGCGACCAAAAATACAATAAAATAAGTCCACTAAAATTATATATCGTGGGTGACGTTTGGACGTAAACCTAATGGAAGAAATTCAAATAACAGCATCCACTGTATATGCATTCACTGCGCTGTATTGTTTCTCAGGGTGATTGTATTCAATGAGTGATATTTTCAACAACTTGTAAAGAACCTTGCTGCCCCGACCGGGAATCGAACCCTGGATCTCCGAACTGTCCAGTCGACGCTCTACCGTTGAGCTACTGAGACGAAATTGCAAGCTCATATCTTCAAAGTGGACTCTGCATTCTCCACCCTCTAAGGTCACATTGGCGGGAAACTGATAATCTAACTGACCACCTCCTGCTATTTTTACCTCAGGTTATCCTCCTGATACTACTATTTTGACCCAGGTTAGTATCCTGTGTGGTCGTTATCATCTCAATTTAAAATCGGCTCTCAATCTTCCAGAGTCCACTGAATCCGTACTAGTCGTACTAGGATCACTTTCAGACCTCCAAAATCTCCTCACCAGCACAACCTCCAACCTCAACATCACAACCTCCAACATCAATTGTTATATTTTTAGACCTAAATAAAAGTTCGTTTGGCGGGATGGTAAACCTTGGGTGCCTCCTGAGTGCAGGAGGTATCCTTTCCCGGTCGTGCAGCTAGCTTCTCCAAACCGACTATGTGAGTCGCACGGTCTGCGGTCTTCAGATCTCCAACATCTTTGCACTAACCTACAAAGTTGATTTGTTCGGGCGCCGTTGCAAAGTAATTGCTGCCCCAACCGGGAATCAAAACCTGGATATCCGAACTAGCCAGACGATGCTCTACCGTTAAGCTACTGGGACAAAATTGCAAGCTCTTATTGTCGAAGCGGACTTTGCAATCTTAAAAATGGATATCGATGACACCAGACAGATGTACGGCAGTTCATCCAAAATATTGTGTTCTAGAAATATTACACCCACATTATTGCAAATTTCCCTTTACTTTAAGTTTTGACGCGTCTGAGGTCGAGGTAGCCTGCTGAAATTTGAGCTTTGAGAAGAAATGTAAACTCTTTGGACGCTTATATCTCCGATTCCGAGCCTAATAGACGAAAATTTAAATAACTTTTACTTGTTTTGCCACAAATAGGGTACCTATAAATAAATAAAAATAAAACTTTAAAAAATAAAGACAACCAAAGTTGGCTATTATTAAAATGTCTTTACTAAATTCTAAATTACATTATTATGTCCTTCATCAGTGGCATTTGCCACTGATGAAGGTCATAATAATGTCCGAAAGCGCGCTGGTTATGTAATTTTTATGAACGTCAAGTATGGAGATTTTAGTAAAGATATTTTCATAATAGCTAACTTTGGCTGTTTTTATTTTTTAAAGTTCTAATGATTTGACATGTTTTCTATACGATTCTATGTAAAAATAATTTCAATATTTTGAACTATTTGAAAAAAAGATTGTCCCACCGAGTTTTCACTTTTGTCTGCCTGCTTTCACTCGACATATCTTTTAAACTATAAAACATAGAGTTAACAGTGAGAAACAAAATTGTTCAGTAAGAAAATATAGTTTCTGAGCCTAATAGATAAAAATCTAAATAACTTTTACTTGTTTTGTCACAAATTGGATAGCATTTATAAATAAGTAAAAAATAAAATTTTAAAAGATAAAAACAGCCAAAGTTGGCTATTATTACAGTGTCTTTACTAAAATTTCCATCCATGACGTACATAAAAATTCCATAACCAAAGTGCTTCCGGACATTATTATGTCTTTCATTAGTGGCAAAGTATTGTACTTTGGAAAAGTAAAAAATAAATTTTAATCATACACAAAATTAAACCCTATTGAACTTATCTCCTCATTATCCAACATGGATTTTATGCAAAAATTGTTGAAACTATTTCATCCGCTTACATCCTCATTTCCCTTCAACCCCTTATCCATGATATCAATTTTGGATAATGATATAATTATTATTATCCAAATAAATATAATTATCTAAATAAATTATAACCGCTATATCCAAATGAATTACCTATATATTTCCAAATAAATTATAACCGCATACAGCATTGCTTTGAATTAAATCTGCCAACATCTGAGTGACTCGAATGAAGTTTTTTCTATTTTTCCGTGCGCCTGTGTAGATGAGGACATTGAAAAAACTTTTCTTTCTTTTTCCCACGAATTATTCACTAGTAACGGTAACAATACTTCAGTTACTCAGTAACAAAGTATCGACCATTTTCCGCGATTCATATGTGTATATAAAAAACAATCCCCACCTCCAGTACTGCAATCAGAGTTTAAATGTGATGGAGTGAGATTGATTTCAGGTATTTATTTGTCTTTCCGCCAACTCTGAACTAGAAATTCGTCAACTGAACTGACAGTGGAAGCAGTTTCTCCCGTGGTTTCGCTTGCAAGCGTATTACAGCTGGTCCAGTTGGCGCCTCACACATCGCCATAAAATCATTGCAAAGAAATGTTCACTTTATAAATAATTGGATACAATTTTCTTTCTGTGACCGCAAATTTATATTAACCGTTATCCTTGAGATGTTGTTCTTTCGATTTCGATACTTTCAAATTTGTTTTATTCATCTTTCGATTATTCATGTTAGAATCAGTGTCGAATAAACAGTTTCTGTGGTAAAGTGGACACAATAAAATAAGAACAGATGCACATATCATGATTATGGAGTTTTGTCTTTAGATGCATATAAACTTTAGAAACAGGCATAATTAACCCTTTCTTCTAAAATATCCCTTTGTGTTTTGTGTGGCACATCATGTATGTATATGTCCTTGTGAATCAGATGGAAAATTATTGAAATCGTATAATTAAAATATATATTATTTGAAATTTTAGATTTTAATAGCATTATCTCTTAAGAATAAATCACGATACTTTTCGAAATAATGATATGAGTTGAAGTTCGTTATTCATGTATAAAGAATTACAATAACTTTGAAAAATGTAAAAAAAAAAATTTTTTTTACTGAAAATTGAAAAAAATAATTTGAAAACGAATTTTTTTCATTATTACTAATTATAAAGCGGATTTAAAGAACATGGAATAACAGCTATTTCCACTAGTTTTAGATTAGTAATTGACTAGTTTTCACTAAATGTGACACCTACACGCTTAATAAAAATTCTAAACACCAAAAAACGATTTAAGTATAATAAAAAATTGGTTCACGTTTTATAGTTAACATGGAAATTGCTGTATGTAAAACAACATTTCACCCCCAAATACTGTAGGCTGTCTTATTTTCAATATTTTAGACATTTTAAGCTAAAATGAAATTCATTATAGCATTGTTTTTCGGCAGTTTTATTCGAAGAATAGACAATAAACGATTTCGGTATTTGAAACGTAAACTTGGTTACCATAGTTATCACAATGGAATCAATAACTGTAAATAAATTCATTTAAGATCGATCGGATGTATACCAAGAGGAAATTATGAAAAAAAAAATCGGATTTTTTTTTTCTTCGCATGCGGGTATTAAAACGGATTTTGTGTGTTCAGCCGATCTCAGGTGATAACTAAAAGAATGTTGAAACAGAAAATTTCGCTATTTATTAATTTTTCGAATTAAATTATGAGATTCTATATTTTTCTCATGACTTATGGGTAAGTCTCACGTGTATGCAAAGTTTCAAGTTTTTGCCTTCAGCACTTTGGACAGTGTCATCCATCTCTTAGTTAGTCAAACATTCACACTCACCTGTATATGATATAGATAGAATATAGATGAATATGAAATAACATGTTCAAACTTTTGCATAGATAATTAAAAAATAAAAGTATTTCGTTGGTAATAGCATAAACCAACTATTTAAAGGTATTAATCGTATTTGGAGGCACAAAAGAATTTCTTATTCAGTATAAAGTAGTCACTCGTGTAAAGATAAAAAAAATATATATATGTCTTTCGATTCGGAGATATGTATATATATAAATTTTAAGATCGCGCTGCCATTTCAACTTACGACATCCATGAACCGGTTTCGCATCAGTTATACTGTTGTCAACGTGGAATAGTTCGATATCTCCAATGATCGCAAGAAAACTTGTTACAGACCACAATTTTGTGATTTCTATGACGACCGGAGCATTCAGTCCTTCCTACCATGCGGTTGTCTGCAACTTTTTTGACGATTGAGTTCAGGCTGTGCGAGGTCCGAACTTGTCCGTTGCATTTCTACGTAACCAGATTTTAATCTTTGCGAAATTCGAAGAATGAGACTGAATTTATGGATCTCCATAGAGTTTTACAAAACTGTGGCATATAGCAAGCTTTATTGCTGTCATTTTAAGTACAGGCTATTCCATGTTGGTGAACGCAGAAGAAGAACGAAACAGGTCCATTAATGTTGTTATTTACAATGAGAATGTTATGCTAGCTTTAGAAACACCCTCTATTAGCGTGTTCTGTATGTATATACAGGCATTTTTCTTCTTTTGATGGAGGGGAGGGGGCTCCGTTTCATTTATTCTGACGAAAGAAGCTCTTTTTTCCTCCAAAACTGATTGGTACGATTATATGTATTCATTATATGTATTCATTATCAGATGGAATAAGAATGCATATAAAAATTAAATGGCACATCCAAACTCTGACATTTATTTTGTAATTCAAGAACAACTTTTTCATTTATTTTAGCTTTATTTCTTTCCCAATATCATCATGATAAATCAAGAAGTGAAATCTTCAAGAATAGAACAACATTCTTATCCATTAATTTTTGCCAAAGGAAGACAATATCAGACTCTATGGCGCCCAGGGAAATACCTGAAACATAAAATGCCATTTCTTTTTTCAAAGCAGCAGGCCCCATTTTGTAATCTGTGACCAACAACCACTCGTTACACCATCGCCAACAGTTTTAAAACGCTTCCATTGTTGGTTGACGATAACAAGGTATTCTTTTCCGTTTCAGTTCCCGATTTGGGCGGAAAAAGCTATTATTTCTACCAGTTTGCTTTCTGAATAATCTTTAACAGGATCCACAATTTAGGATTTTATATTATATGGAATCTCATTTTGCTCGAGTTAGAGAGTTTTTTTCCCCTTCTGTGGGGGGAAGATAGGGAGCTTTTGGAGGGACCCGGAGAAGTAGTAGTATTATTATTCTGAGATGATTATCTGAAATATCCCTCGGGCATATTTACTGACGATAAACGAATACTTCGGTCAGGTTAAGAACATTCTTTGTTCTGGGGAGGACGTTATTAATCTTTATTTTATCGTGTTTAAGAGATTATAATGATTATATTCTTGTGACTAATATTGCTGTAGTCGTGTTAGAGAAAATTCTGTATATATGCTTATTTTAAAAAAAAATGAGGTCAGTTTATTATTTTTCCTTCATAATGCGGGGAATTAACCATTTTAATAGTTACAAAGTCTACTCCGATGATAGATCTTGAAATTCCGTTTTAGTAGCTCAACGGTAGAGCGTCGGCTGGCCAGTACGAAGATCTGTGGTTTGATTCCCGGTTGTGGCAACAGGGTTCTTTACAATGGAGGAAACTGAACCTAGTACAACTAGCACGGATTCGGTGAACTCTGAGATATGGAGCGCCGATTTCAAATCGGGAGGATATCTACTACGCAGTAAGCTAACCTGGAAGATAAAAATAGCACCAGGAGGCAAACATGAGGTAAAAATTACAGGAGGTGGTCAGGCAGATTGTCAGTTGCACGCCAATGTGATATTAGAAGGTGGAGAATGCAGAGTCCACTTCAACAATAAGATCTAGCAATTTCGCCGCAGTAACCCAACGGTAGAGCGCCGGCTGGCCAGTACAAAGATCCTTGGTTCGATTCCCGGTTGCGGCAGCGAGGTTGTTTACAACCTTCTAATGAAAAATTCGCCGGGATATAATAATTATTATTATTAGGTATTTTTCGGGCAGCAAGGTTCTTTACGAGATTTTAGACTGTAGAGAAAGTTCCAAAATACTGGAGAGGTTAGACAACAACCATTGCAAAGTCGCTGAAGAGTTATAACCCCTCGTCAGACCCGGTATCTTGCAATAACTGCACGACGCCACAGGTCGATGTTTAGAGACGTCACAGATCGATGTCTGCAGACGTCACAGATCAATGTCTGCAGACGTCACAGATCAATGTCTGCAGACGTCACAGATCGATGTTTGGAGACGTCATAGATTGATGTCTGGAGACTTTACAGATTGATGTCGTTAACTCTCTGAAGAGTTAACAGCCGTCGCAGGGGCAAACTGTTTCCAGGCAAACTGTTTCTGGAACTGTTTCAGGTTGTGGCTCAGGAAAACTGGTCTGTATGCCAGACGTCAAACGGTTTGTCTCACCCGCGCATAAACGCGCGTGTTTACAGTAGAGTCAAGAACATAGAAACTGGATTCTGACCTGAATCAGTGGTTCGATTCACTGAAGTGAATTCAGTACTCTTCAATTCACTGAAGAGTCCAAATTCAGTTTGCAGACTGATTCTCGGCCCACCACTATATGGAGAAGATGAGGAACACGTTATCACCCCTTAACACCACAAAAATAGACCATTTTGGGGATGGTTGAGTTTTGGTATCGGTAGGCATAATGCTGAACGTGCGCACAGAGCTCCACAATTTCGGTAGAGAGTCTAACTGGTGAGAAGTGCAGAGATGACGTACTGGATCCTCATGTTCGGCTCTCTAGAGATGCAATGGGTCCACAATTCATATTAATGGACGACAACATGGGCATACACAACTTTCAGCTGATTAAAAATTCTCTTCAAAGTGCTGTAGCCATCGACGTCTCCTATTATGAATCCCATTGAGCATGCGTGAAATGCACAAGGAAAGCGAATTGCATTCTCTATGATTTCACCAAGAATCATTTCAGAGCCGAAAACATCTTTACTTCGGGACTGATACTTTTTGTCTCCACAGCTCATGGGCAACCTCATAGAAAGCATGAAAAATCAACGTGAGGGTTGCATAGCTGCAAGGTGACAACCATCCTTATTACAGCTAATGTATTATTTTTTTTTTCAGTTTTTTTTTCTACAAAAAATGAAAATCACGTCTTGGCATCTATTTTACTGCATAAAATTCTTTTTTATGCTCTTTTTCTTGTTGTTGTACTTACATTACGTTATTACACAAGCATACCCATTTTCGTTCAATACTGACTTTTCGGTCATGAAATATTGAAACTCATAGTGATTACGCTTAACTATTGGACACCAGTGTATAAGTGATTAGATGTGTTATATTTTTTGCCTTTCAGTATTTTATTTCTGTTTAATATTATTTAACACATTTTATTTCGTGAACCTGTATTCTCGATCCATCCACAAAACGCCATTGTGGTTAATGGACGTTTTGTGGATGGATGATTGGTTGAGCCTGATTAGTTATGATTAGTGGAGCTTGATTAGTTAAGCTAATGCAAGGCCTCAAAGATATGAATCACACTGACAAACAAATAAAAGCCAAATCAAGTTAAATAAAGAATTGTTAAAATAAACAACAGATCAAGTTAAATAAAAGAATTGCGAAGAACATCAGATCAAATTAAATATAAAAAGTTGTGAAAATGACACATTGGACTAAATTTATTGGTCAGATTTTTGATCGTATAAAAGCAGTCATTTTTAACAATTTAAAAATTTGTGTGTGTGTGTGGGGGGGGGGGGGGGGGTATGCATTTGCATCCTTGCACCGTTTTTGAGTCATGTTATTAATTTATTTGAATTAAGCTTTGTTCAATTATTTGAACGACACGCACCCCTTGATTTGATTTTACGACCGTCTCCATATTCCTTTTAGGATCCAGTCGAAAAACCTTATACAACACAGAAACAGCTGGATCGCCCCAAAAACGTGCAGCACACCTGGTTCATGGAAAAACTTTTATTAGCATCTGTTGCTCAAATATTACGGTTATTCCTTGTCGTGCAACACGTGCAGCTGGTTTAAACACAGAACAAACACGATGAGTGGAATCAGGAGACTCGATTTTATCCTCTTTGCCGTCCTCTCAATTAAGCAAGAATTGCAACAGTTAATTAGCGGCATTAATATTTTTTACTAGAAGGTATGCCCGTCATATGACGGAATTAAAAATTCGCAAAGCATTGCCTCCCATTTAGCGTTAATTTTATCAATTTGGTGACATTTTTATCAATTTGGCGACATTTTCGTCAATTTGGCAATATTTAAAAAGTCGCCAAGTTTGCGACATCCCGTGAAATTTTTCGCCAAGCATTACGGGCGGGCGGAGAAATAAATGGGTTATTCATACAGTCGTTTGAAATGCTACTTCCAAGATGTTGAATTTTCATCAGTTAGTCGCCATTTTCATTGATTTAGCGTCAAATTTATCAATTTGGCGTTATTTTCGTCAATTTAGCAGCATTTAAAAAGACTCGCCAAGTTTGCAATATGCCACTAAAATTCGTCGACAAGCGTTATAAACGGAGAAATGGGTTATTCTTATGCACCGCTCAAAACAATTAGAGAATATTGTGAGTTCGGTGTGAAACAGCCATATAATCAACTAGTTTTTTAATAAAAATGAAAGAAAAGATATTAAAAAGGACAATTATCACGTTTAGAAGCTTCGGAATATGCAAATTTTGTCTGTGACGTTGAACATTACGCGCTTTAGATAATGAGTGAAAATTGATCTGCAGCATTCTTTATGTAGGAAGAGATTAGAAACAATTGACATGCGATGAATGCTTTGTAGCAGTGAATACAATGTCTCAACAACATGACTTAGCCGAATCAGTAGCCTGGAGGGCCATCGATCGTTTAAGAGGCGGGCCAAACGCAACCCGCTGTAGCGGAAGCCCTTAGAGAGTCCCAAAGTGTCATTCCCAGGCTATGGAAGCTTTTTATGGAAACTGGAAATGTTAGCAGAAGACCAGGACAAGGTCGTAGGTATGCAATAACACAAAATGAAAACCGATATTTAACACTAACGGCCAGAAAAAATCGCAGTATGATCGCCAGTCTTTTGCAACAGCACCTTCGGAGGGCTACTGGCACCAGCGTTACAACTAAAACTATTCGAAACCGACTCTATCGTGTTGGTTTGTATGCTAGCATACCTATGGTTTGTGTTTCTGTAGCAGCTGACCACCGTGCTGCTCGCAAAAGGTGGGCACAAGGGCATCTCAGATGGAGCTGAAATGAATGGAACAATGTTCTCTTCTCAGACGAGTACCTCTTTAGTGTACAACCCTGGAAATAGTCGGATTATCATTTGGAGAGAACGTGGCACTCGAAACAATCCTGCATTTGTGAATGAAAATGCCCAATTTGGAGGATATGGAGTGATGGCCTGTGTCAGCATTTCTATTAGTGGCCATACCGAACTGTACGGCATCAGAAATGGATCACTGATGGCTCAGAGATATAGGGATGAGATCCTCAGACCTTTTGTGAATTCATTCTCATGAATGATAACTCTATGCCATATCGTGTTCGGCTAGTGGATGACTTCCTTCACGACGAAGGAATCCTTCGAATGGATTGGCAAGCATGTTTCCCAGACATGGACCCAATAGAACATGTTTGGAACACTTTTGGGAGAAGGGTTTCTGGTCTCTTATCACCCTCAGAATCAGTTCAACAGCTGGAAACCGCTCTTCCACAGGAATAGGAGAGAATACCACAATCCTTTCTTGATAATCTCATTGACTCCATGCCTCACAGGTGTGCAGGATTGCTTTCGGTCAGGGGAAACCATATCCCTTATTAAAACTCATTTTTATTCGAGAAATCACATTTTTTGTTCGTTTTTATAACATGCACAAAATGTGCATTTTTTGTTTTCTGACAGAAAACAAGAATCAAATTTAATTATTCCTTGTTCTGTGCTTAATTTTCTTTTCTATAATACTAGTGGATCATGTATCAGCCAACAAAACGTTTTCTCATCCGCAGTTTATTTCCAAAATCATAATATCCCCTAATTGTTTTGAGCAGTGTAGTAGATTCTTGTATTTTTTCCAAGATATTGAATTTTCATCAATTAATCGTCATTTTTACCAATTTGAATACATTTTCATCAATTTGGCTACATTTTTGTCAATTTGGTAACATTTAAAAAATCTGGCCAAGTTAGCGATATTCCGCCAATTTTGACACCAAAATTTCGCCAAGCGTTACTCAGAGATAGATAGATAAACAGGCAGATATATTAAGGTGTTTATATTGTAAATTCACATAGATTTCAACAAATTCTCACAATACTCTGTTGAAAAACTGTTCATTAAAATAGCTTCACAAAGTTCGTCAGATAACTTAATAGGATATTAGGCTTTTTTTTTACCTCTTCTACAAAACGCCATAAAACATATTAATTACCTGATATTAGGTGAGCATTAATTTCATACCTGTTATTTCATAATTTCATGAAAAGTGCAATGGGACCATTCCAAGAGGCTAATACCCACAGTTTAAAGCAGGGTTGGACAAATTCTATTTGCCCTCTCAGAACATGCCTTTAGGGGATTTTTCCAAACCAGGGTTGACTTAGATGTGGTGTCTAAGACCAAACGTTCATATGGTGCTGCTGTCATTCATGAAGATTGCCATGAAAATACGTATGGCCAGGGTATCACAAAATTTAATCTTTCTTTTTTTAACACCTTAGAAGCCTAACTGACGTATGTGCTTTTCCCACAACCAAGATTATAAATTTCTTAAATCGAATATGTTTCTTAAATCAAAATTCGAATTTTGACTTATGTGCGTTTCCCCGCCACCTCTAGATATGTTCTTCTCACTTGCAAAGTTCGTAGAACTTTGATGTGGTCACACGAAACGTCTAGTGGGTGAAATAACCGCGTATCGTTACGCCGAGGATGTTTCACGCCGAATACAATAAATTACACGTAAAAGAGAGAGAGCCACCCTAATTACCTTTTGAATATTCAACAGCAGAAAGTGAAAAAAAAATTGCACTGTCATTGTCGATGGCGAAATTCAAAAGCAAGAATGAGAGAGAAAAAAAAAATTACAGAAGACTGCATAACCGTTCCTGAACTACACTACGCAAACACGTAGCAAAGGAAGAGAAGAGAAAAAAAACAACTACTGGAGAAAAAAAATTCTTAGAGGGCCAACAAACGGGGAATATCACAAAGGCGGCTTCGAATTACATTGAAAAAAACCACAAAGGTGGACCGTATACATTAGAAAAAGTACGTGCGTGTTGGATGGCGGCAGACATGTGTTCGTTAGGGGTACATTGAAGTTCCAATTGCGGCCCACTATTGAATTTCGAAGAGGACCGAAGAGGGTGCAGAGGGTGCTTCCGAATTTCTGATATTCGTAAAAAAATATATATATATATTCCGAGGACAACTCGAAATGGTGTGTGTGTGTGTGTGTGAGTGAGGGAGGGGGGAGGCAGGTTTGGGTTCAAGACGAAGAAACTCTACATTGAAAGAAAGATAAAGTAGGCAGTGTGTGTGGGGGGGGGGGGGGGGGAGACAAGATGCTATGTCTGAGTGATGGTATATTTTATCACAAAATATGTATTTTGTAAATCAGAAGTACAATTTAAAGGATTTTTTTTCTTATCTCTACTGTGTAGATTTTTCTAGTTTTGCATTTTCATGTTAATGTTTGGAGAAAGTACTGTTTTCCCGTAAATTTTCGATCTAGAGACTTTGACAGAAGCGTCCATGTCGAGACCGCTTGAACTCATTTCGAATCACTTGGGAAAATGTACGGTGTGGGTATGTCGCGAAATATAAACACGATAGCCCTAAAACGAACTACTGTTATTTTATTAAAAATTAAAATTAGTATATATATAACCGATGGTTTCAATTAAAATCAAACGTATTTAAAAATAAATGTTCAACATTCTATTCCTTCGCCCCCCACCCCCAAATTCTATTCCATTTCTTTCATTTTTTGCAAAAAAAAAAAAATATTAATAATTGATGGTTAAAACTATTATGCTACTATGGAAACCATCTGGTCAATATACGAATAATGTCCGTATGAAGATAAAAGTGTATAAATGGTTGTTAAGAGTCCTGCCGAATTAACTCTCTCGCAAGTATAGTCTTGTCAACGAAACACAATACGTACATCGATTGCTGTTTCATTCAGTCCAGTCCATAACACTACGCTAGGCTGTTTCCGTCGCGGATGTCAATTCAAGCACACGCACTGCGGTTCCCGTGCTCCCTTCAAGCATCCGGTTATTGGCTGTGCCGCATAACATTACGCTTCGCAGCTAAGCGGAAGTTTTGTAGGCAAGGCAAAGAAAATGAGGAAAAATGCTGTTTACTCAAGGGGTCAGAACTCAAAATTACTTTAGGAATTTTTGGTGATAGATCGTGCATGCGCTAGCGATAGATCTAGGTGCAAGCGTGAAATTTGAGTCATTAATAAATGTTGACATTTCCATTATATTCCGTAGAAAATTAAGTAGAAACGCATTTCTTAAAGGGATCAGATATTTTATAAATTATCAAAACATTTTTTTTTTATGATTTATTATTACAGACTTAAGTTTTAGTCTGCCATATAACGAGGTGCATAAAATTACGTAAAACATTTCCTCACATCCGCCCGACTGCAGCTTCTGCGCAATTAAAATACCGGAACTCACCTTTCCCGATTAGTATTATAATATATTATATTATATGACCCTATAACAAAACTCAATTATTTTAAGACCACTTAGACACCGCCTAACAAGCGATAAATTCTATACGACTCCTTAACAAAACGTTCTTGATGTCCTTCGAACAGTGAAACTCGATATATCTTGAATAGAATATTAAATTAGTATTTACCACAAAGGGACAGGGATTATCAAGGAATAAAATAGCATGGAAATACGTCAACTAATTAATACTTTTAAAAGTCTTTTAGTACAATCTCCTTTTTGCGACATACAAAATCACACGGTCATAGCGCTTTCGGGCACTATTTCGCCCTTCACCAGTGGCGAATTAATTGCCTTTCGCCAGTGGAGAATATTCCCTTCACCAGTGGCGAATTAATTGCCTTTCGCCAGTGGAGAATATTCCCTTCACCAGTGGCGAATTAATTGCCTTTCGCCAGTGGAGAATATTCCCTTCACCAGTGGCGCCACTGGTGAAGGGCATAATACAGCCCAAAAGCTCTATGGCTGTATGATTTTCATACGTCGCAAAAAGGAGATTGTAATAAAAGACTTTTAAACCTATTTTTTAGTTATCTTTGGTTTTAAAGTATTATCAAGAAAACTGAATTTAATTTTCAGAAATATTGAATGATCGCCAACAAGGCGACTTTTTTTTTTCTTTAAGTCCACGCCATATTACGCCAAATGTGTCGCCAAGCAGGACAGATATACGAACAGTGCCCTTTTCTCATATAGTACAAATATATTAACAGCATTTTGAAGAAAAAAAAATGTTCAACAATACGTAACGAAAGCTATGGCTGAAACAAAGAAACGTTATTTCGTCAGATGCATTGCATTGACCTTTAATACCAATTTATTTAAAACAGCATTTTTCACTGATTGTGAAATTAATATGTTCACTCAATATTAAACACCCGTTTAACATTACGATGATTGCCTAGAATTTGACCAAATTTTACTCGTAAATTAAAACATTTATTATGTATAAAATGACGAACTGGGATAAAATACACCTCCTTTTGCTTGGAGAAAAAAAATGATGAGTAGTAAAATGTAAGACATTTTTTGGAGATGAAATTCAGTATACAATATTCGGCCAAACTGCTGACCTAACTACTCTGAAAATGGAAAAGGAAATTGTCAGTCATAACGGCAGTAAGATTTGTCAGCAGCAGGGTAAACAAATTTGTAAATGTAATAACCGGTTTGAGAAGCAAAAAAATCGGCGGTGACTCCAGTGAGATGGAACCAAAATGGTTTTGGGTAAATACAATTTTGTAATATCAAGAAAAAAATTACTATATCTAAAATTTAATTATACACACTTATAGGGCTTTCAATAAGCTACAAATTCTTGCTTATTGTTTATAGTTATGCAAATGCCTCATTTACTACTGAAATACTGCTGAAGGAACTGGTGCGCCAGAACTGCGCATGGTAATGAGTCAATTTAAATTTATTTAGAATTATTCTTTAAGCGATAAACAGTAAATGTTGTATAATAATTACAGAAAATTGAGACAGTACAATAATTATTCCTTTTCGCTGGCCTCATTTTTTATTATCTGTGTTAGAGTAGTGGATTTTTCGGAAAATTTTGAGTCGGGAAAATTTTCTCAAAAACATTTTCCATTTCAGAATTTTCCCAAAAAAATTTCCACAACGTAAAATTTTTCTGAAAAATATGAAATTATTCTCAATATTACATTTCAGCGGGAATAATATGTCCAGTGACTTTTAAAAGTAGCTACAGTCAAACATATTTTACATAACTAGGTTAAAAAAAGCTCAACGCATGAAAATTTCTTATATCCGTATACTGCATTTTCTTAAATACATGAACTTTTAAAAAGCCTTAAAAAATTTCTATTTTATCTGTATAAGATTTTATTTTTTCAAAAGTACAAATGCAAAACATTGCACAAAAGAAATAGCATTAAAAATAATTTAAGATTTTTAAACCTATTCAGAATCATAAATATTTTACCGTTTATTATAGATATAAAAATCTGATGTGGGCAGCACATGACTTTCCTTGCAGACTTATATACACATTCTCTTTATTTTAATTAAATTTAATTCATTATTAATTCAATTTTCGTTCTCATTTGGTAACTGGACTCATTTTCAAAGGTGGCGTAGAGAGAAAACGAATAAACAAAAATATCTCCAGAACGGCTAGTCCTAGTGTAATGGGGTTGGTCATATTCTTTTCTTCGTTAAAAATTACGTATAAAACAAGCATTTAATGGATATATTTCAGCATACGTAGTTTTTTATTTTAGATTTTGTCGATT
Source organism: Amaurobius ferox (assembly GCA_951213105.1). Lineage (NCBI taxonomy): Eukaryota > Metazoa > Arthropoda > Arachnida > Araneae > Amaurobiidae > Amaurobius > Amaurobius ferox. Next base: position 155,442,635 of record OX578138.1, read on the forward strand.
TTTGCGGGCCATTTTGCAAAAAAAAAGGCAGGTTATTTTTTTCCGAATCGTACCAAAATAAAAGAACCCGCCTTCTTTTGCGAAATGGCCCGCAAAAGTTTGTATCCACTCTAACTAAAAAACTAATGGACCGAATTTCACAAAATTCAGTAGATGAGTCACTTGTGGGTTATCCTGGTGCTGATTAGATTTTGGTACGATTCGGAAAAAAATAACCCGCCTTTTTTTGCAAAATGGCCCGCAAAAATCGTCAAAATCTAGAGTGAAGAACTACGTATGCTCAAATATATTCATTAAATGCTTGTTTAATACGTAATTTTTAACGAAAAAAAGAATAAGACCAACCCCATTACACTAGGACTAGCCGTTCTCGAGATATTTTAGTTTTTCTTATTTTCTCTACGCCACCTTTGAAAATAAGTCCGGTTACCGAATGAGAAAGAAAATTGAATTAAAAGTGAAATAAATTTAATTAAAATAAAGAGAATATGGATATAAGTCTGCATGGAAAGTTATGTGCTGCCCACATCAGATTTTTACTTTCCCTGCAATACATGGTAATGTATAGGGAAAGTATTGGAATCATGTCGAAAATAACTTTACCCAAAACTAATCAGCACCAGACTCGCCCACAAGTGACTTACCTACCAAATGTTGTGAAATTCGATCCATTAGTTTTTTAATTAGAGTGGATACAAAATCTGCACAGACAGACAGACACACAGACAGACACACAGACACACAGACAGACACACAGACACACAGACAGACAGACACACAGACACACACACAGACGTCATGCTAAAAATAGTTTTTTCGTATTCTAGAGGTCTCGAAACGTGTAGATCCGTCGAAAACTCGAGTTGCGATTTTCGGCATGATTCCAATACTTTCCCTATACATTACCATGTATTGCAGGGAAAGTAAAAATTAGATTATTAAATATAATATTATAAGAAATATTAAAACTTATTATAATTTATAATACATAACCTATTTTATTATATGTATAAAATTAAATTATTAAATACATAAAAAAGTATTATAAGACAAAAATAAATTTAGAAAATGCTTATTATACACACTTTATAAAAAATATTACAGTTAAAAATTTTATAAAAATATACCTTCTTGTAATTGAATGAGTGAGTATCGTGAGAAAAAGAAAGATACAATTTGTCGGAAAATGAGCTAAGCGTCTATTTAGTACTATTAAAACATTTTATTTCAGTTGAAAAACTTTCCAAAAAATTCCATATTTTTAATATTTTTAGAAATTTTGGAAAACTTAACATTGAAAGAAAGGTCTATTGAAACGTTACATGCTTTGTTCTCAGAATGAGTAAAATGTCACATGTGCACTTCTGGTTCGGATTCAAAATAATGCACACGCACACATTACTCCTTCTTTTCTCTTTTCCTGCATAAAATTAGAAAACTCAATCATCAAACATTTCTTGCAAAGCTACTTGCTTTTCAAAAAAAAAAATATATATATATATATATATATTGTAAAGACTATATTCTATTTTTAAATTAATTAAAAGTAAAAAGAGCTAAAAATTTTCCATTTCAGGAAAATTTTCCGATCAACATTCCTCAAATTTCTTGCAAAGCTACTTGCTTTTCAAAAAAAGAAAAGTTTGTAAAGATTATTACATTCTATGTATTATCAAATTAATTAAAAAGAAAAAATCTGATGTGGGAATCACATGACTTTCCATTGCAGACTTATAACCACGTTCTCCTTATTTCAATTAAATTTAATTCACTTTTAATTTAATTTTCGTTCTCATTCGGTAACCGGACTTATTTTCAAAGGTGGCGTAGAGAAAATACGAAAAACTAAAATATCTCGAAAACGGCTAGTCCTAATGTAATGGGGTTGGTCTTATTCTTTTCTTCGATAAAAATTACGTATTAAACAAGCATTTAACAGATATATTTGAGCATACGTAGTTCTTTAGTTTAGATTTTGACGATTTTTGCTGACCATTTTGCAAAAAAAAAGGGAGGTTATTTTTTTCCGAGTCATACCAAAATCTAATGAGCACCAGGGTGACCCACAAATGATTTATCTGCCGAATTTTGTGAAATTCGGTCCATTAGTTTTTTAGTTAGAGCGGATACAACCTTTTGCGGGCCATTTCGCAAAAATAGGCGGGTTCTTTTACCCCGAATCGTATCGAAAACTAATCAGCACCAGACTCGCCCACAAGTGCCTTACCTACCAAATTTTGTTAAATTCAGTCTATTATTTTTTTAGTTAGAGTGGATACAAAATCTGCACAGACAGACAGACAGACACACAGACATACACACTGACGTCACGCTAAAAATGGTTTTTTCGTATTCTAGAGGTCTCAAACGTGTAGATCCGTCGAAAACTCGAGTTGCGATTTTCGACATGATTCCAATACTTTCCCTATACATTACCATGTATTGCAGGGAAAGTAAAAAGAGCTGAAAATTTCCATTTCAAGAAAGTTTTCTGATACACATATCTCTCCTCTTTGTATATGTTATGCGCAAACCGCATTTCTTTCCATGCTAAATAGAGAACGCGCCACAACTTTGTAATTGAAACTTTTTTTTTGCCTATCTTGCTTTGTTTTCGTTACCTTGCTTTTGCAGCTCTAAAATACTTAAATCGAAAGTTAAATGGATGCATAAGGCCTTACGGGGAAACTCGGTATAGTTTCGTATCAGCTCGGAAATCAACCCAACCAGTTATTTCTATGTAAATTACGGGTTGTTATACCCTGCAGGTGTTTCAAAACTATAAAACCGAAAACCTATTAAAAGATCATGCAATTACTTTAAGATCATTCTTCATAATATGGAACACTCAATTTTGACAAAAAGCCTTCATGCATAATTTCGACTATAATCTGAAAAGAAATGGCGAAAAATGACATATTAAAATGTTCCACGTTATTAAATTAGAATAACAGATGTAAAATACGAAGTACTTTGCATTTAAGGTCACATATTTAGGTGTATGGAAAGAAAACAATTCTGAAAAACCCAGAAAAAATAGGTACGAAACATTAAAAGTATAACCGGAACAAAACTGATGTAACCGTTGTTGTGAAAAATGTACCTCTATTTTACAATTTCTGGTTTTATCGCAGCTGATAGGACCTCATTTTCCACAATTATTACCACGGTAATGGAATTTGAATGACTAAGAATTCCATCAATCATTCATTCCAAAATAACTATATTCGATGTGGATAGGTACGAAACAAAACCATGAAATGTAATGGGATCTGAAAAAAAAAAGAAAAATGTGAGAACTATTAGTACTTTAAATAAAACACATTAAAAAAAAAGTCATTATTTAGTTCATTTTCACATTTCATTTTAAAATCGCTTATCCGTGACTTAATGGTTTTCGATTTCGTATGTAGTTCTTACAGTCATAAATAAATTATGAGAGAAAACAAGTTTTCTAATGTTCTCCCCTATACATAACAGTGGGGCATAGAAAAGTAGAAAATAAATTTTTAATCACGCCCGAAATTGAATTAAATTGAGGGTGTAAGCCTATTCCATGCGAAACAATATTATACGAATCATATTATGATCCAGAATTGATATTATGCATTACATGTCAAAGGGAAATGAAGGTATAGGCAGATGAAATAGTTTCCACAATTTATTCTCGAGAAATAGTTTCTGCTCATTCTTTATTTTCTGTTATTTTTTTTTACGTCCTTGGTTTTTCCCTTTCATTCTTAGCATCATGCCTGTCGTTTGCATGCCTACTTGGTTTTACCTTAGAAGATTTAAATATGCCTCCTTGGGTTTATCTCTTTCATTTCTTCTTTCAGCAGATGCAACTTTGCCTTACCTTCAGTCACGTGTGCTATTCTACCGCAGATGCCGAACTTGCATGAATGAGTGAGGTTGCGGTTCTTGTTTGTCCGGAAGAAAAATGCTGTTTTCAGCCTTTGAAACCAGTTGATTCCAAAATGTTATTACATGCTCTAATTATAAGACAATTTTATATTAATTTAATTTTTTTCAACAGCAATATTTGGGCGTTTTTACAACCTTTTATTTAATTTAATCTTGTGTTTGTCAATGTGATTTAAATCTCTGAGGCTCTAATTAACCAGGTTCCAAACAGTAAAATGAAATTTGGTATGTCTTATCTTTCGGGGTATATTTTAATTCTTTTGATTTTGAACTTTATTGGAACCCCGTTCTGATTCTGCCATAAAAACGTAATCGTATTTTTTTTAAAACAACTCGAAAACCGGAGAATCTAGAAAGTCCACATTTAGTATATCATTGCCTTTTGCAGTATATTTTAATTATCGGAATTTTGAAACTTGCAGAGTCCACTTCGGCAATAATACCTTTCAATTCCGTCCTAGTAGTTCAACGGTAGAAGGATCTGTGTACAAAGTACTGACCTGTACAAAGATCTGTGGTTCGATTCCCGGTTGGGACAGGGTTTTTTTTCAATGGCGACCGAACAAATTAACCGTTTAGGTTAGTGCAAAGATGTCGGAGGTCTAAGTGACCCCAGTACGTCTAGCACGGATTCAGTAGACTCTGAGTTATTGAGCGGCTATTTAAAATCGGGAGGACAACGCAGGGCCATAGTCAGAGACGACATTGAAGAGGGACTGGAGGAAACTTCAAGAGGGGTTCAACGGTCTTAAGGATAAATCCACCAAAAACATATAATCATTAGCATGTATAAACCATAATAGTTATTATTATATATTTCAATTCATATAAATTATTAATAAATAATTGCAATAATTGCATATTTATATTTGCAAGCTGAGCTGATTATTAATATCCATATAGCTATCAATATTAATATATAATAATTGCAATTCATTTTAATGCACGCATTAACTAGTAATAAAGGTGTTAATAATTTATGGAAGCATTCTGAAAGTTAATATAAGTTATGCTTAATATTAACTCTTACTAACTTATCAGTTGATGTTGACTCTATAATGTATAACAGTGAACCCCACAATAATACAAAAGTATCCTAAATACTATTGTCATAATTTTTAAATATTTTTAAATTAAATACGTAAATAAATGGATCATTAGTATAATCGCAAATTCAGCCAAATTAAAATCTTTAAAACGAAGTAAGTTTTAAATAATCTCAAATAAATTTTTTATGCAAAATTTGCATAACATTTTATATGAAATTTATATCACTACTAAAAATTTAATATTTTTTATCAGGGGGCTGAGTATACCTCTTGGGGGGGGGGGAAGTCTTAGCCCCATCTGGCCTCGGCCCTGGCTACGGCCCTGAGACAACGACTACGCAGAAAGCTAGCCTGTAAGGATAAAATAGCCCTAGGATGATAGCAGGAGGTGGTCAGTCACTTTGCCAGTCACATGTCAATCTGACATTATCCTTTCGCTTACGGGTGGGACAGCGTCCATCCCAAACGAAGAACCTCCCAAAAAGACAGGTATTTGACATACCCTATCCCAAACAGTTCGATCCCCTTTTGCAGACATTGTCGTCCATGGACGCCAATGCCTGCAAAGGGGGAATTTAGTATGCTGTCGTCTTTCATACATAAGTTACATACATGTTAATAAATGCATTTTTCACTCATTCAAGTTACATACAAGTAATGAAAGAAAATATAAACAAAACTATATTTTTCTTTTACTTGTTTAATTTTAATTTTATTTTGTTTGTGTAAGTACAGTCAACTATTTTTCATCATCTTATCTTTCGTTTAATGAAATGATTAATTTATGTATGTATTGATCATTTTAGGGGAATATATTCTTATGAAATCTTTTCTTATATTTTAGGTAAGTGAAGATTTTATGATTTCTAATGAAGTGGAGGTAGTACATTTTCTTATTTCCTTGCGGATGTTGTAAATGATGTGCTGACGTATGACGTATTGTTGACAAAGGAGATTTTAGAAACAGCCCAACAATGAAACAGTTCCAGTATCCCTTGACTTTACAGTTATTGGCTGATTAGAATGAAGGTTGAGTTCACATTAAAGGTTAACGTCTGCTTGCGAGAATACAAACGATACCTACATTTACAATAAAAGCAGGCATATGGAAATTATACGAAAATGCTTGCTTCGAGGACAGTAAAAGCCTCTTTATCACCTTACAAAAATAGTGTTGTTGTTGTTGAGACCCAGACCGTCCGACCTACCAGAAAGGTGTAATGCATCTGTTCACAAAAATAGCGTGTACCAGCCAAAAGATAGTCGCAGTATACTAGATTGCTGTCTATAATTTTTCGACAGGTAATACATTTTGTTAACCTGACGAAGAGAGTTTATAATGTCTTTCAAACACTTGCTGTCATATGAATTTCACATGCCTACTTTTATTAAGGAAGTATCATTTATATGAAGGTTTCGGATATTCCGGTAATCAGAACTGCGGAAAGGATAGAGTTTGTCTTATTATTTAATTTAAGAAAAAAAAATGGTGGCTCGTAAAAAAATTGTATCAAGTTTTTATACAATCTTAATCTACTTATTTTTAAGCATCTAAATGCAAAATTTTGTTGAATTTGGTCTACTATTTGTTAAAATATAAATTTAAAAAATAAAATATATATATATTGGCAACTTAATTTTTGAATAAAGCGAAATGAAAAAAAATAGCATTTAGATATTAAAAATGCGTAGATTAATATTGTATATCGTTGTTGCTGTTGTCTATAAAAATGTCTTTATTTAAGTTGAAAACATTTTTCTTCCCATTTCTTTTGATTCTTCAAACTAGTCATTTGGAAGCAAAAACGATTTCAATAAGCAAAATTTCACTAAAATATGGCGGAAAATCTCTTATGATAAATTATTATTAGAGGATCCAAATAATTGTTATTACCTGCTAAAAACGGTTCTACTGAAAAAAGAAAAGACGAACTTTTTTTAAGCTATTGAGGTGAATTATTCTTTTTTTTTCCTGTTGCCACCCAACATTCTTACAGTAAGTTTCTGAGAATGCTGTACGTTCTTTCAATTTTGCAAAGGTTTTGCTTGATGAGGAGAGAGCGAAGATATGCAGATATGAATAATTTTAGTAATGGTGCACAATAGTGTAACTTAGGCTATTAAATGTCCTAAAATTTTATGACGGGAAGTAAGCATGGCGTAGCCAGTATCTCGAAAACGGGGAGTTGACTGTCAGATAAGAGGGTATGGTTACAGTGGTTGGTATGGTTTTGCCACTTGGAGACAATATGCTTGTGTATCCAATGGAAGAGAGGGGGCATGATATCCAATCGCTAGTTACGTTCTTATTAATGAATGAGAATACTGGCTTGCCTCGAAATTGATTTGTCAACATACACACAGAGAGAGAGAGAAAAAGAGAGAACTTAAGGGGGTATAGTACCCAAATTGCTGAAATCTGCAATTTCGAAGTTATAGCTATAATTTTTTGTATTCAGGTAGATTTTAAGTTTAGTAAACAAAATGTGATATTCAAAATTTTAAAAATTAAAAAAAAAATATTTTTTTAAAATTAAAATTTCAAAAATTTGACAAGTTTTTTTTATACAAGTAGAAAAATAAATTTTCTAAAATTTTAATTTGAACAATTTTTAACATAAAGTAGGAAAAAAAATTGTCTTCACAGTTTTTGTAAATATGAATCAGAAAACATTTAATAAAACATAATGTAAAAAAACGTGATTTTACATCACAAATATTGTTTTCGAAAATCATAATAAAAACAAACAAACACATATTTCAGCAATTGCTGAAGACAAATTAAAAAAAGTGTATATATAACAATTGTTCCAAATTTCATTCATATTCATGCATTAGAATTTGACTTATATCAATTTAAATTCATACAAATGTCGAAAATCGCGTTTTTGAGAAAAAAAGGCATTAAAGTTTAACATGGCTGGTGACAACTTTAGTAGTTCAATTTTTAACATTGCGATATAATCGGTTCTATTTAACGTAGCAAGACGAATTTAGTGTCATTGGAATCAAAAAATTGTGATTTTTTTTTTAAACAATAAAAATAAATTCGAGACTTTTCGGAATTTTTGGGTACCATGTCCCTTTAAAAGAAGCGTTCCCAAACTTCTATTCGCTCTCTCATTGTAAATAACAACACTCGCGGACTTATTTCATGCTTATTAAGCATTATGTTGGTACCTGCAATGGCAGCAAGAACGGTAGTAGGGCTTGGCCGGTCAGCTTGAGCTCAAACTTTAAGAAATTTGAAACCAGCTTCGTTGTAGGACGGAATGGGTCGATTGCCACAGAGGTTTGAAAAATTGTGAACTTAAATTAGGAACTCCGTATTAAGTATTTTCGTTATTTCATGTTGATTAGTGTATATAAGTGCAAAACCGGTCCATGGATGTTGTTATCTGCAGTGAGAACGCTATTCTGAATACTTCAATAGTTCGGACATTCTTTCCGCAGGGATTCATATAATTTCTTCGGATTGGAAATTTCTCTGTCCGAATTTTTTATTTCTCATCTTTATTTGAAAAAACTAAAATCTGATGCGGGCTACACATGACTTTCCTTATATAATGCAATGAATTTACTACTTTTATAATTTAGAAAAATGTTATTCTTATAGTAGATACTTATAGTCTTTCCAAGATATTAAATTTTCTTCAATTAGTCGTCATTTTCATTGATTTAGCGTCCTTTTTATCCATTTGGCGAGATTTTAGTTAATTTGGCAACATTTAAAAATGTCGCCAAGTTGGTAACATTCCGCTAAATTCTTCGCCAAAATCTCGCCAAGCGTTATAGACGGAGAAATTAGTTATTCTTACAGCAGATAAATGACCATTGGCGTTCAAATACAAAAGTATTACTCAAAGTATCTTTTCTCGTGAATGGAACGAGTTAGATCCATGAGAATGATGTAACCCAATTTATTGCATGATATTACATATGGAAAGTAAACATGTTTCTCAACAGTTAATATTTTTTTTTTAATTTATGGGATTTTTTTGATAAATTTATTTGAAAAATGTGCAGTATCTCGAGAACGGTTCATGCTAGAGTTCTAAAGTTTATGTCAATCGTTTTTTAAGGAAAAATTGCATAAGAAATATCTATTTGCGTAACTTTATTAAAGGTTTTTATTTTTTGATGATTTTTTCAAAATTTCACTCGAAAATGTAGGGGGGTTCTGAACATTCGATTGTATTTTAAAGCAATAGGCTTCCAGTATTCATGGATTGTGATCTTTGTACCAAATTTTATTCGAATCACTTCATTCGCGCGTGAGATATCGTCTCCACAGAATCACTGACACACACACACAGACATCACTTCAAAAATGTTCGATTCGTGTTCAGGGATGCTTGAAACGTGCTCTCCCGTCGAAAACTCGAATTCAAATTTTCGACCCCGTCACAATATTTTCCTTATACATTATGTATATAAGAAAAGTAATAATATTTTGGAGACCTTATCCTGCACCCTATAAAATATAACTTTTAAAATGCATAAATGCATTCCACTTTTCGCAAACACACCATCTACATTCTGAGCCCAGAGTCAACGTTTGGTCGCTGTACGAGTCCACAAAAAGAGTAAGAGAAAAATAAAAAATACCATATCAATGACTCCTCAATGAGAGAAGAATAGGATTCCATGCTGCAAGGGTTCCGTAATCCTTCCAACGACACCCTGCTCACAGAAATAAATAAAAACTCTTTTGAAATGCCCCTTTTAAAACTCGCTATAAATCACTTCGAATCTGTTGCTGTACGTGTGAAAATTCCAAATCGTGATTTATTCTGTTCCGTTTGGAACGAGCTTCCAAAGCGAGATCGCAAGCCCCATGATGAATGCTCCGAGGCAGTTTTTGCGACTTTTCCGGTATACTGGTTCGAAACTTGTTATGAGTGTTATCTTTTGATCTATGTTTGTTCTTGTTTGTTGGGAAACTCCGTTCGTGGCTCCAAGGGTCTCGGCACGTTTGTTAGTTTTTATCCCAGTAAAAAAATATATATACAGGGTTAACAAAATAAAACTAGCCCGGAAGAGTTTTTTTTCGGAATTTCACGAAAACGTAATCTAAACAGCAAGGAGATCATTAGAAAACTTTTCCGGGCCAGTTTTATTTTATCAACTCTGTAGTATATATATATAAAGTGGGCAACGAATGACTTTCCTTACAGACTGAAATTCATTTTTCTAATTTTTTTTTTTTTAATTTTGTAATGCATTAAATTGAGTTTAATTTCAGAAAATGGCATGGATACTTTTCTGATATTATATTCAATTTGCAATTTTAATGTATCTTTGCTTCATTTGGCAAATGAATGCACTTTAAAGTCTTCAGTTCCTCAAAATTAAAACTAAAATATATCTCCAGAACGGTTCATCCTAATAAAATCATAGGGGTCAGTCTTATTAGCTTTATTATAAAAATTTACATCGAAAACAAATAATTAATTCAATTTTAGTTATTTATTTCAAATTAAATCTTTCTTTCCTTCCAGACCCTAAAGTAGCCCTCAAGCTTAGAACGTAGCTATCCTAAAGAATGAATGGAGTCTTCCTATCTTTCCCAATGCTAGAAATCCGGGGGCAACATATCACTCTGAACTCTCACTTTAACCTCGTGGTTTTGATGAAAACATGTTAAAAATATTCTCTGATTGACTACTTTTATCTTGACATTTTGCTTGTCAACTGTTTATCACTTTATGTCAACTTCTTCTTTTCGTACAATAATGGAATTTGGACGGCGACTACCCGTGCAGACACCCTATCTTAATTACTTTGCGGATGTAGGGGGTCATCCAAAATCCTTTTGTTTAGGCCCAACCCACCTAACAAACTTCTTTGGACCGGTTTGGAAGCACCTGTTAACTATCTATTATATAGGATATATATACGACTTAGAAGACTGAATCTTTGCATACTTATAGTATCGACCACTGAACTAAACTTAATAGAGCCCTAATTTCCAATTTTTCTCCCGCTGTGGAAAAAATGGGGTGGGAAAAAATTTCAGAATCCTTCTGAATTCCTTCACCGCGGACATAAAAAGCTGAAACTCGACCACGGAGCAGAACCGAAGTGGGCCCATTTTCAATTAAGATAACTATTTTCGACGCTAAGTAGTTGTTAAACAAAATAAACCCTATTAAAAATGTTGCAGCTTCAATTTTTTAAGAATGTTATTTTCCTTGTATTTGACAGGCTTAAATACTAGTGTATTCTATAATTTACATCAGTACCCTCTTCCTTGAATAAATGAATGCCTTAAAAATGATTTATGACTTGTCGGGAACAAAACATAATAAATATTACAATTGCATCCTATAATATAATTTACACCAGTACCTACATCCTTGAACTAATTAATGCCTAAAGAGTTATTTTTGACTAGTTGGGAATAAAACATAATAAATATTACAATTGTATCCTATAATATAATTTACACCAGTACCTACATCCTTGAACTAATTAATGCCTAAAGAGTTATTTTTGACTAGTTGGGAATAAAACATAATAAATATTACAATTATATCCTATAATATAATTTACACCAGTACCTACATCCTTAAACAAATTAATGCCTAAAAGTTATTTTTGACTAGTCGGGAACAAAATATAATAAATATATTACAATTGTATCCTATAATATAATTTACACCAGTACCTACATCCTTGAACAAATTAATGCCTAAAAAGTTATTTTTGACTAGTCGGGAATAAAGCATAATAAATATTACAATTGTATCCTATAATTTACACCAGTACCTGCTTGCTCCCTTGAACAAATTAATGCCTAAAAAGTTATTTTAGGTTCTGGAACGAAACATAATAAATATTACAATTGGCGAAATTATCATAAACGGTATACACAAATTCGCCATGATGTGGAAAAATTGCATACAAAGTTCACTGCAAACGGGCAACCAAGTTGTACTCTACAGAAAAAAAATGAAAATTTCGGTTTATTGTCTTCTCAATTAGAGGGAGAAGATGGAAACTGATTTGATTTTAGCTCTGCTGTTGATGGCTTTCCGAGTTTTTCTAGCTGGTTGAATCTTACTGGGAGTACTAAGTGTATCCGCGAAATGAAGTTTCACTTTGACGTTAACAGTAGCTGGAGTACCTAGTCTCTAGAGTAGTCACTTTTCGTTAGTGCATTAGGCCTTATTGGACACCAACATCAGCCAAACGCGTAATTCTCTCCAACGGCGAAATTCTAGTAAAGCAACAGTACTTGTTTGTGGCAAATAACTAACCACATACACACATGTCCAAAAGTTAAGCATAATTCGTAAAATGCGAAAAATTCTGAGTTAATATGGATACAATGGTTCACAATCAGTTGTGGAGAATCGTGGGCCGAAGGTAAATCATTGTGCATATGCAAAACAGTTCAGTCGACGTCGACATGCGCAAAGCACCGGCGCACGTCGGGACGAGTATAAAACGGCCTCGAGCGGCATGGCCAGTTGAGGCAGAATTTCGCAATTGCTGTGGTATGGAGCGTTGTTAACAATCAAAAAGGACGAAAGATGTCCCAAAGATGTCAATTGGACATGTTTTTGAAGGGACGAATTATTGGAATGTCGGAATCCGGTTGATCCCAAACCGAAGCGTCTCGAATTCTGAATGTGCCTCAGTGTGTGATCTCCAGACCGTAACAGAGGTTCCAAAGCACTGGAAATGTTACCCGACGACCAATACCAGGTCGGTCAAGGGTAACAATCGCTCGGCAAGTCCGATATTTGGTGATAACTGCGCGACGTCAGAGGAACCGTTCTGCCAGACAACTGGGTTCAGCCCTGACAGCCGCCACAGGAGTCTCTGTTTCGAGACAAACTGTTTATAGGAGACACAGACACGTTGGTATCTATGCCAGACGACCAGCAGTTTGCATCCCCCTGACATCTGCACAGAAACTCGCGCATTTATAGTGGAATTTGGAACATCGGCAGTGGAGTGGACAACAATGGGGCAATGTCATGTTCAGTGACGAGTCCAGGTTTAGCCTACAAACTGCGATTCTCGTCGTGCCAAGATCTGGAAAGAACGTGGAACGCGTTTTCACCCGGGAAACATCAAGGAAAGACATCGTTTTCCGTTTGGGAGTGTCATAAACTGCAGATAATCATAACTTCACATAAACTGCAGGTTTGGGCAGGGATCATGATAAACGGCCATACAGACCCCCCAAATCTTTGACATGGGGTCGGTTACCGGTCAAAAATACAGAGACGAAGTCTTTGAGCCTACCGTTCGATTGTTTCGAAGTGCTGTTAGTCCTGATTTCATATTCATGGAGAATAACGCGCCTCCTTACCGTGCGGCCTTGGTCGACGACTTCCTTCAAACTGAAGATATCCAGCACATGCAGTGGCCTGCCAACTCTCCTGATCTGAATCCAATAGAGCATGTGTGGGACATGCTCGGGAGACATCTTGCAGTCCTCCGCTACTCACCAAGCTCCGTTCCGGGATCGAAAACTGTTCTCCGTGAGGCTTGAACTCATTGAGCATACAATTCATCCAAACCCTCATCGGAAGTATAGGAAATCTTTGTGCAGCATGCGTGGCTACCCGAGGTTCCCACACACCGTATTAAACTGCAGCACCGCATTGTTTTAATCGTTCTGTTTCACTGAGGTTGACACTCGTATTGTGACCCTTTTTCTTTCAACCCTTTTCTTTGGATAATAAAAGTCGTTATTATCCTTGTTTTGCTCTGTTTTTTTTCTTGTATAACCCTATTACAACCGCATACCGCGTTTCCTTCCATTCCGATGTAGATTTCCTGAAACTTTCACATAAACAGCAACTATGCTTAGCTTTTGGACATGAGTGTAGATATTAAAACAAAAACTAACTACAGTTTCAAATGCAACAGATGACATGAAATTCAGTCATAGATTAACAGTAATGATAAAACATAATGTTAATGGTAATTAATGGTAACATTAATGGTAAAAGAGACGTTGGGAACATGCGCGTATGCAAAATTTGATTGCATTAAAAATTTAAAGTTTACTATCAACCTTGAAATATATTGTTGCAAAGTAAATTAGAATAGATAGTATGAGCATCACATTTTAAAAATTAGTATGTATAGCACTTTTAAAAATTAGTATGCACCTATTTTTAAAAATGAGTCTGTACCATGTTTATAAAATATTCCCCCTTTCATAAAAGAATTCTAACCTTCCTGGAGACGGTACAACTAAACTAACAAATTGGGCATTCATAAACATGTGCCAAATGCAATAACCCCTAGTTTTCTATTTAGGTATAAATTTAAAGTGCTTTTATTAACATACACGTGGGAGAAAACATACAATTGTGGTTGAATATTTTAATTCCAAAAAGTATTTTTCTTATTTTTTTCGCTTTCATATTGGTTTTTAATTGAATTCTTTAGCACCCCCTGAGTCCTTCCCTCCCCCCCCCCCCTAAATACGCCCTTCGGAGATATACAGACATGTCATCTACTGGTTCATACTTCTAATTCTTTATTACCGAATTCTTTCCTCCCGATTTCATTATGGGTGGCGGAATTATAAATGCTGGTGAATATGTGAACACTTACCTTATTTTAAATTGTAAAAAAATAAAGAAAACGTGTGTCCAGTTGTTTAAACTTATAAAACATTCCTAATATTTAAATTTTATTATTCAATTGTCTGATTTTGTTCTGTGTACAACAGTGTTAAATGTGATTTTTTCTGTTTGCGCAAACAATTTTATTCTGTATATCCCTGGTTAAAACAACAATTTTGCTTTAACTAACGAAACCGCGTGGTTTTCCCTAGAAAAGCGAACGTTTACATCGAAGACTAGCGTGTTTTATATACAGTTTTATTTATAATTTCGCTAAGGAGCACAAAAAAAAACAGTCGAAATTACAGACCCATTCGCACTCGCGCCTATTCTATACAACGCTTGCGAAACAGCTGTATCATTAAAACATTGAAAAATCTATGTTTTTACTTTAACTATACATTTCGTTTATTTATCATTGTCGTAGTGTAAGCAGATTTCCTTTTCACTTCACTCTGGATGTTTGTTTATTTTATGATAACGAGTTGAAAATAAACTTTCATCATTCTCAACGATCTTTCAGAATGAACGCCCGGTAGGGTTTACTGCATTTCAGTTTCATGGTGGGCGAGCTTTTACTTTCCCTACTATACACAGTATATGTCAATATAAAGTATCATGATGGGGTCAAAAATACGACTCTGTTCGAATTTGAACCAGGGTATGCCACTATTCATGTTTTAAATTAGTCTTATTATTTTTATTTTTATATTTATTTTTATTATATATGTCTTTTACTTCAATAGATTATACATTTTACAGATATGTTGATGATCTGATTTGCTTAGTACATTCTGAAAATTATCTCATAGATATAGATTTCTATCCAGACAGTTTGGAATTAATTCCTAATGAAGCTACTATTAATAATAATATTAATTTTTGGGATTTAAATCTTTTTATTAATCCTTCTAATAGAATTGTTACTAATTTATATGATAAAAAAGACTTTTTAATTTTAACATTAATAAAATCTTACCATTTAATTCCTGCAACTCGATTCAATTGTTTAGAAATATTACACTTAATCAGCTTTTTAGAACTTTTCCAAGTAGATTATCTGATAAAAAATTTCATGCTATGCACATAAATATTCTCAAAATTACCAGCAATTTATATAAATACCCCTCTTATTTAGTAAATAGTATAGTTAAAAAGTCTAGATTAGCTGGATTTTCATGAATTCTATTCATAGTATCTTATATTAGCCAGACATCACCCTTCTCTTGTATTAATACTTTTATTTTTACATCCACTTAAACATAAGCCTTACTGTTATTAGCCCCACTTTTTCGTAGCTCTTTTTGTATATTATTACTTTTTCTTACCTTTTCGTATTACTGTTTTTCATTTCTTATGAATGGCAACAGTAGATCATTTCTTTCTTCTTTGCGAATTGCAACACTGGTTTCTTCATTCAGGGTTCCAGGGTTCGACTGGTTCGGGCATATGCAGGGTTGTTTCCAGATATTCATGTTTCCTTTATTTTTCCTTCTTTATGTATGTTTTCTAAGTAGAAATAGTTTATAGATATAATCCATCTATTCCTTCAGAAACATACATATTTTGTGTTTGCTTCGTCAAAATATTTGGACCCGAAGAAGAGTTTACGAAGTGGACAATTCCATATTTTTAAGGCCTAGCCCTTGTCCATGTGTATAGCAATATTGCTTGATTTTTTATGTTTTTCTATTATCGTTTCTATACCATCGAAATTTGTTGATTTTCTTTAACTTGATGACTCGTAATTTATATTTTTTTCCATTTGATTGAAGATTTGCTGTTTTATACTTTTATTTTGTGGGTTTTTTAGAAAGTTAGGATTTTCGAGTTGCAACTTCTCACTTTTCTTTCATTGAACTTTCAAACTATTATTATTATTATATATATATATAATAGTATGAAATTCCAATGATAGAAAGAAGTTGCAACTCAAAAAACCGTAACTTAAAAATATGCCTACACAATAAAAATAACTATTAAATAGAGATTCATCAATCGAATGGGAAAAAAGGCAAATTTCTAGTCATCAAGTTGAATATAATCAAGAAATATCGATGGAATGGAATCGATAATAGAAAAATAAATAAAATCCAAGCACCAAAATTATATACGTGGAAAAGCCCTAGGCTTAAATAATTGAATTGTTCATCCTAAAAAGACTCTTTTTCAAGTCCAAGTATTTTTTCAAAATGAACACAAAATGTTTGTTTCTGATATTAGAGATATATTATATCTATAAACTCTAAAAACTTGAACTACACACAAAAAGATGGAAAAATAATAAAGGAAACAAGAACACCTGGAAAAAAAAAATCTGCATATGTCCAAACCATTTGAACCCAGAATGAAGAGACCAGTGTTGCCATTCGCAAGGGATAAAAGTATTGATCTACTGTTGCCAATCGTAAGAAATAAGTAACAGTAATGCGAAAAGTCATTAAAAGGTAATATTCTACAGTAGGAGCTACGAAATAGTGCTAATGTTTAAGTGGATGTAAATATAAAGGAATGTTAATGCAAGAGAATGTTGATGTCTAGCTAATATAAGATACTAAGAAGAGAATTCATGAAAATTCAGCTAATCTAAACTTTTTTAACTATACCATTTACTAAATAAGTTGGATATTTATAAAATTTGCTGGTAATTTTTAGATTATTTATATGCATAGCATGAAATTTTTTACCTGATAATCTATAAATTGTAAAAAGTTGATTAAGTATAATATTTCTAAACAATTGAATCGAGTTGCAGGAATTAAATAGTAATATTTTATTAATGTTAAAATTAAAAATGTTTTTTTTATCATATAAATTTGTATCAATTCCATTAGTAAGTTCAATAATAAGATTTAAACCCAAAAAATTAATATTATTAGTAATAGTGGCTTCATTAAGACTTTATTCCAAATTGTCTGGATAGAAATCTATGTCTATGATATAATTTTCTGTAAATACTAAGCAAATCAGATCATCAACACATCTGTAAATTTTATAATCTATTGAAGCAAAAGGCTGTTCATAATGATAAAGGTGCAAATTAGCTAACATACTGCTACTGCAGCCACCTTGTGGTACCCCTGGGACTAGTAAGTATAATTTATTTCCTTGAAAAATATAATTATTGAAAATAACAAAGTGAAGAAGTTTAGGAAAATTGAAATTTTTTTTGAGTTGATTGATTAGTAATATAAGCATCATATAGAGCTAAAATTGGATCTTATAAATCTGAAATCTTAATATTATTAAAAAAATTTTTAAAATCAAAAGTTTGAAATCCTATTAGTTTACCTAGTGTTGTTAATTTATTCTTTAATTCTATACTATTATTTAGAATAAGGTAATTATTGGTAGAATGACGTAAACTATCGTTTATTAGATTTAAATAATTTAGTAGTAATTTACTCGCAGTAGTAGAGTAAGTATTATGACCACTGGTTACTGTTCTAAATTTAATAGGATTTTTATGAAATTTAGGAATAAGCACTATATATATATGGAAATTTAAGAAATTTATAATTAATATTTAAATCACTATACATATTGATAATTTTCAATTTGATACTATTAATGGAATGTGAATTTAGTTTAAATAGACCATTATTCCTTAAATAATCTAATAGAAATTTTATATAGAATTTTTTACAGATAATAGCATAATTATTAGACACTTTATCAACATAGGTAATAACAAAGGATTTTTGTAAATCATTAATGGAGTGTTTTATATAATCAATATTACATATGGTTTTAGACAATTTAATACTACTAATAGTATTTTTAATAAATTCTAATAAAGTAAATTTCCACATATTAAATGCCTCTAAAGGCAGAGCATATTTAGAAGCTAATTTATATATATATATACACACACATATATATATATATATATATATATATATATATATATATATCACGGTCAAGATTTATTGATTTTAAAACTTTAAAAAAATTATTACAAGATGGTATCCTGAATTTAGTGCCAAATGACATAATGTTTCTTAACGTATCATCTTTAACGATGGCTAAGTCTCCTGCAACTGTATGCCCCAAGTGTGGATTTAGATATTTAGCATATGGGTTTACTTTGCAGATACATTCATTATCTACATTTGACATAGAATCATGATCTATAGAGAGAGATTGTGAAATTTCATTATAATTAAATATAGATCTACCAGTTAGCTTGTTGTATTTAAAAGTCTTTGAAACACTCAAATCTCCAATAGGCAATAAATGTTTGAACTTGTTAAATAGATTCCAAAAATTTATAGAATTATAAATTGGATGCTTGAAAGAAATTACACAATAAGAATTAGTAGACGTATTATTATTATGAAATTGATTAAGTTTTAATTTTAAATACTTTGATCTAGTAATGAGCAAATCATAGAAAATATGATTAAAATGTTCATTAGTAAAATTTAATTTTAAGAAAATGGCATAAACATTATTTAAATGTTTCTTCTTTACCGCAAAAACCCATGATTTAACTAATTTCCATTGATAAGTGCTATTAAATTGATGATGTAAACATTTTATCTCAGCTTTATAATCATGATGTTTAGAGTTTCCTTTGCCACGTTTAAATCTTTTGAGTTTAACAAAGTGTCTATTTAAATGGGGTTTAAAAAAAAAGGGATTAAAAATAGAATATTTATTATCTACAAAATTATTTTTTATAATGTTACTATTTAGATATAATTGATTTAATCCATAAGGAAAAGGAGTACAATTTGATTTAATATAGAAGTTTAAAAAAAAATTCTATCAGCTGTATTAGTTTTTATATCCAAACTATGTATAGTGATATTTTCAAAACCGTGTTTAGCAAAGTGTTTATATTCTATTTTATTGGAGGTAGAAGGAAAATTATTATTGAGGATATATTTTTTGACGTGATCTTAGTAGACATTCATACGTAGATGTATAGGATTACTAGTTTGTCCGATATATGATAGATTACAAATGTTATATGATAAACGGTAAATGCAATTGAAAATATTACGGAAAGGCATATGGCTATTTTGGTTCTGGATTTGGGTATTAGAAGCAGATGGACAGGTTTTGCAATTTTTATTCTTACATTTTTTGAAATTATAATTTTTAGTAGGGTAATTATTATATTCAAAACTATCCATGGTACTATGTTGGTAAATTGATATCGGTCTAGACAATTCCCAACATGAATCGAAAATACCGGGCAATATCTATCAAATTATATAATAATAAGAATATATATATTTGCCAGTCTCGAAATCGTATAAGTTGTGTAATTCATAATAGTATAAGTATAATTATAAGTATAATGACAATATAACATGAGAATGACAATATAACATAGAGAAAATATAATAGAAATAAAATAATTGCTTATAGATATATAAGTATAAACAACCAAGTCCATGTGAAGCCTAATCCTAATATAAATTAGGAGGAAATTACAAATGAATAAGAATATATATATATATATATATATATATATATATATATATATATATATATGAATATAATAATAATAGCTTAAAATTCCAATGATAGAATTGAGAGAAGCTGCAACTCAAAAATTCCAACTTTAAATTCAACCTACATAATAAAAAGAACCGGTGGACACAACTCTTATGCAACAAAAGCTAATAAAAAACTTCTCAAAGTCTTAAACGGTCTATTTCATGGAATTTCCAAAGAACCCCATTGCATCATCAGAAAACAGCTATGAACTTATTCAAAAATTGAAATCCTTTACTACCATTGACTCAATTCAAACTGTAGATTTTAAAGATCTTTTTAATAACATCAACATCAAAGATTTATTTTCTGTCATTAAGCAACTAACTCTTCGATCAATTCAAATTAAATACTCTTACTAAATATGACTCGTCTACCATTAATAATTCATTGTATTTTGTTCTTTTTCACAACTATCTTGTACATGGTAATGCTGTATACCTCCAAACGATTGGAGTACCGCAAGGATCCACTAGTAGCTCTATGCTCGCCAATATGTATCTTTACTTTTGCGAAAGACAATCCACTCTGTTCACTCATAACATTTCTATTTTTTGCTACATTGATGATGTTTTTCTTTGTTTTCATACTACACATGTTTCTTTACCCACACTTAATATTTATCCATCCAATCTTGAGTTAATACCTAATGAATCCCACCCTTCCAAATGTGTAAATTATCTTGATATCACCATTTATATACAAAGTGACTCATTCAATACTACTATTTATGATAAGAGACATCAATTTAAATTTAATGTAAAATTCTTCCCTCATTATTCTTCTTGCCTTATTACCAAAGTTTTTCAAAATCTAATCATTAGCTGTTTGCTCCGCATCAAACGCCTGGATAATAATAAGTGTACACTATCACATATTAATCGTCTCAAAAGTATATGCTATATGTACAGTTTTCCCACCTTATTTGTAGATCGCAGTATAAGTACGATACTCAATAGTAGTGGAAACGCCATAAAATAAACACCGCTCCGGCGGACAAAAATAAAAATGTGCAAATATTACAAAAACAGTAATTTCGGTAACACAAAAAAACGTGCAAAATTAAAAAAAAACCGCCTCTGCAGGTAAAGAAAAAAGTTTAAAACACTAATAAAACCGTTAAGGCAGATATCTGAAAAGCAAATGAAACAAAAACAGGCTACGGCTCCAATAAACAGTGTTATCCATACTTTAAATGTTTTCGATCGTAGTGGTCACTTCTCGGTTATTTTCTGAACAGTTGGGTTTGTTTCACTGAAAATATGTACAATTACCTCACTGTCTCTGGTCTTGTCCATTCCATCGCGGTATTTTGCATGATAAGCATTCAAGCTGGATCACGTGATGGATTTCCATGAAGATTATTCACGCTGGTGGCCTTCAGACTTGTGAGTTGCCCTTTCTTTGCATGTTTGTGCATTTGTGCGCTATATTTTTCATGATTATGTGGTATTTTATGTTTTTGAGTTGAATTTTGTCCTCTTTGGTCTTTTTTCTGTTAATCTATATTATTATTTCTGTATTCCGTTGTTGGTCACAGATTGCATAAAATTTTAACTACGTGCTTTTACGCAATCATAGAAATAAAGGATTTTAGTATATCTGTCTAGAATGTGCCCCTGAAGACGTTTCTGGCAGATATACTATTCATTGATTTATTTTCCTCATCCTGGCCTTTTCGTGGTCTACTTTTCCAGCCCTTCCTCGTTACTGTTTACTTTCTGCTATTAAATACACGTTATTATATTGCCCGCGGTTTGATACTATGTTTACTGATTTGCACTCATGCACTTTCGTTTCTATTATTTTGATTTATATATATATATACAGGGTGTCCAGTGCTATCGGTGCCCAATGGCTATTTCTTCAACCGTTAGTCACAGAGATATACTTCCAATTGCAAAAATGTTTTAAATTTTAAAACCTATTATCTTAGAAACAGTTTAAATCAATAAATACATTTCTGAAATAAATACGAAATATAAATTTTTGTAGGGTCCCCCGGTCCTACCAATTATATTTAGGAAAATCATCCTCATACAATTTCATGCAAAATAAAAAAAAATCTTCCTTTTACGACCAAAATTCAACGAGTTATGAAGCATAAACTTTATGACTTAAGTCGTTTTTCCACGCATAAAAATGCCCCGTTTCAGGCAACCAGCCAATCAGGGACCGTATTAACCATTTCTCCAGGCAACCAACCAATCAGGGTCCGTATTGACCATTTCTCAGCACAAAAAAAAGTTCCAACTTTAAACAGCTAAGTCGGTCAATTTTGGTCTTAAAAGGATGATTTTTTTTTTCTTTCATGAAATTGTATGATGATTTCTCTAAATATAATTGGTAGGACCGGAGGATCGTATAAAAATTTATATTTCGTATTTCTTTCAGAAATGCATTTATTGATTTAAACTGTTTCTAAGATAATAGGTTTTAAAATTTAAAACATTTTTGCAAATGGAAGTGTATCTCTGTGACTAACGGTTGAGTAAATAGCCATTGGTCACCGATAGCACTGGACACCCTGTATATATATATATATATATATATATATATATATATATATATATATATATATATATATATATATATATATATATATATATATATATATATTTATTATAAAAATGCAAGTCACTAATTGGAAAAAACATGAAGCTGCTTAATTTAAGGCGCAATGCTGCACTATTAATTGAAGCAGATATAAAATTGCAAATACAAAACAAAATATACATAAAAAGGACCCCAATAGAAAGGGTGAGAAAAAGTTGAGAGTACTTACAGGAACGAGAGTAAAAAGGTCGGGGGGTGATTGTAACCCCCCGTTCCAGGTTAAAGTGCTTTTATTCCTAGGAAACACTCCCGGTACTTCTGTCTTCCTGAAGTATCTCTCCGTCCGATGAAGTTAATGAAACATCCCAAAGAAAACAGAACAGAATGCATAAAGGAGCCAAGGAAATGAAATCAACCCAGACTCACAAGCAACACATTCCACGGCCAAAACTAGCGCAATAGTCAGTCCATATAACAGCACACAAATATCATGCTACACTAACTTCTGCTCTCTTAAAGAAGTCGGGGGACCTCCAATCTTTCATAGTGCCTTAGATAATGAATCGGATAATGGTCTTTTATTGCTTCTTACATTAATTTATTAATACAGTGTTTCTGTTCTTCTTTCTCTTTATTAAGTCTTCTATATCGATTTAAATGGTTAATTATCACATTTCTAAATATGCCACTGCTTAAATTTGAATTCCAGTCTATATATTTATATATATATATATATATATGTATATATATATATATATATATATATATATATATATATATATATATATATATATATAGTTTATATATATATATATATATAATTTATATATATATAGTTTAAATTTGGTTTTGTACGTGGCTATCTTATTTTTTAAGTTATGGTGATATGTGTTACAATTTATATCTATTCTATCATTGGAATTTCCTAAAATATTTCTATTTCATAAAATATTTCATATAATACTCTGTTTCAAAAAATAAATGCACCCAATCCATAAGAATTAAGCTACAGCCGCAAAACATTTTGAACCTCTCTGAATACGAATCAACAGTTTTTTTTTAATATTTGCGCATCTGTCTGTGGGTACGATATATCGCAATCAAATTAAGCACATTAAATTAAATTGGGTACGATTGTTTCAATCTATGAACGTCAAAGGCCGATTGAGTTTCAGAGGAAACAGACTAGAGAAAGGCCTTCAATTTTACGAACATTTTTCTTCGAAAATCGAAAGAGGCAGTAAAAAATAAGAATATTGAAAATGTTTTTGAAATGGCTATATTATTACGTGATTTCTTTTGTAAAGCGAATGACGTCATTTATAGGACACCCTTTCTATATATACGTACCGTTCCCGAGATCCTACACATTTTTTTTTAAATTTTAAATGAAAAAAAAATAATTAAAATGTTTAGATTCACCATTATTAAATCGAGTAAAAAATGTTTTGTAAGTACTTTTGAACAGAAATGAATAGACTCTATAGTTTAGGAGTATTTATCTCTTACATATATCTAGTATTTATTTATTTAAAAATATAAGCTTTAGAAAGAAAATGGCAAAAATTTTCTTATGGGTAGGGGGTAAGTTAAAAAATTTCGCATCTAAATTCAAATGAATCGAGTGGCTTTCTAGATAAGTGGTCTTTAAACTTTATGATCTCACGACCTCTTTCATGCTTAAAAATTACAGTGGACCCACTCCACCGGGTGGCTTATACTGATCCCCCCCCCGAAAAAAAAAGTCTTCATTTTATGGAAAACAGTACTAGCAAATATAATATTACTAACTAATATAATAATAATATATAACAGTACTAACAAATAATAATATTTAATTTATATTAAATGCTCATAATATTGATTACTAGCAGATTTATTTTTTAGTACAAGTTCGAGTCACATTAATGTGTCCACCTCCTACTTTTGGCGTCAACAGCTCGTAGTCAGTGGAAGAAGGAACGTGTCGTCAGCTGGCTTGGTGGGTACATAAGGTGTGGTGTAGGCATTCTGCAAACACATCACTCGTTGCTATCATGGCTAAAAGGAGCGATTTATCAGTTTTGGAAAAGGGAATGATTATCGGGTTTCGGACCCAGTGTGGCAGTATTTCAGAAATAGCGCAGGTTGTGAACTGTCCGCGTGCTGCTGTGGTTAAAGTGTATCGTCAATGGCGAAATGGCACCATTGTGAATAAGCGATGTGGAAGCTATGGAGCACTACGTTTCATTGATGTGAGAGGTGAACGTCGGTTCCGAAGTTTCGTGAGGGCCGAACGCCGTGCTACAGTAGAGCAACTCACTGACCGAATGAATCAAAGGGGCTACCGGAAGTGTGTCTCAAACAACAGTTCAACAAAGCCTGCTGCATATCGGCCCCCAAAGCAGATAGAGGGTCACTGCACCTATGCTAACGAAGGTGCATAAGCAGGAAAGGCTTACATTTGCATAGCAATATCGGAATCGGACATCCGCTGATTGACAAAATATTGCCTTCTCCAATGAGTTGTAAGCCTCAACCGGGAATAGAACCCTGGATCTCCCAACTGGCCAGCCGACGCTCTACCTTTGAGCTACTGGGACGAAATGCAAGCTCTTATCATCGAAGTGGACTCTGCATTCTCCCCCCTCTAATGTCAGATTAGCGAGCAACTGGCAATCTGACTGACCAGCATCTCCTGCTATTTTTACCTTAGGTTAGCCCCCTGCTACTAATATTTTTACCCAGGTTAGTAACCTGCGTGGTCGTTATCCTCTCAATTTGTAATCGAAGCTCAATCTTTAAGAGTCTACTGAACCCGTACTAGTCGTACTAGTGTCACTTTCAGACCTCCGACGTCTTGGTTCTCCAAAGTTCGTTCAAATCCCTCTTCTGTAGATAAAATTAAAAACTGTATTCTTGTTTCCATGGAAATTTCTAATAAAGTGACCTAAGCTTATGAGTAGATTCTGCTCTCATTTAATTTTGATCAATGAATCCCTTTATTTCATTCTTATTAACTTATATGAACTTATTGTGTTCCCTCTATTATGTTAACTGTTCTTATTTTTTTGGATCTTTCTTTTTCTTTTGACACTTTTTATTTGTATTTTTTCATATTTTTCTTTTCTAAATTTTATTCTAAATTTCTGTTTTTGTTTTCATACGGAAATTTTTTTTTCCTTTTCATATTTTTTCTTTTTATATATTTTCTAAATTTTACTTTTAAAATTTTATTATTTTCTTTCATTTTAATCTATATTTTATTATGTTATTATACCTCACTCTAAATATTAGTTTTCAATGATCTTTTTATCTATATTCGCAATAACCATTTTCCCATTTTTGTAAAATGGACGTACTTGTCAAGTTCAAATATAATGTAAAACTGTCTGTTTAATCACAATATTTATTATAAATTGTAATATTTTTAGACCTAAATAAAAGTTCGTTTGGTGGGATGGTAGACCTTGGGTGCCTCCTGAATGCAGGAGGTATCCTTTCCCGGCCGTGCAGATAGCTACTCTAAACCCAATTTGTGAGTCGCACGGTCTGGGGTCTTCAGACCTCCGACGTCTTTGCACTAACCTACAGGATTGTCCCTGTTAGGACGATATTGTAAAGAGCCCTGCTGCCCCAACCGGGAATCGAACCCTAGATTTCTGAACTGGTCAGCCGACGCTTTATCGTTGAGCTGTTGGGACGAAATTGCAAGCTCTTCTCGTCGAAGTGGACTCTGCAGAGTTACGTTTTCTGTTTCATCGAACGGATGGATGTTGGCGTTTAAAGCGTGAAAGATCGGAGAACAAGCACTCATTAAACATTGCTGGAAGAACACAAGGCCGTGAGGCAGCGTTGTGTTCTGTGGAATGTTTTCCTGACATTCTCTGGGTCCACTCATACCTGTGGAAGGCACTATCACTGTGGAAGGCACTATCACTGTGGAAGACAACGCTCTCATGAGACTTCGAAAAAAAAAATTACTTGATGAAAAATCATTTTTTTTAAATGATTATGTAATCAGCAACTTCGAAATTCATCCCAACCACCCCTCCTCACACACACAAAATTTATTTTGCATGATAAGAATAATTGAAAAATAAAATCTAAATTGCTTGAAAAGGAAGATCATTTTGCAAAAGGCATTTTTTCGTAATCAGCACTTTGAGAAATATGTAAAAAACTCCGTTTACTCCCTAAAAAATGGCTCGCAAACAATACTAGGAAGTTTACTCGAAAAAAACAAAGACATTTTTTTTAAGTTTATTTTTTATGGAGTCCTTTTATCTGTCACAAAATATTTATAAATAGTTTTACCATTATATACCGCACAGAACTGAATAGTACTTATAGTACAGCATACTTTTTAACTCAGATGAACAAAGAGTCAGTCTTTTAGACTCAGGCAAATGAGTAGTTTATCTCAGACGTTAGTCTTTTAAAGAACCAGCTTTTGTTTTGTATCCCGAACTGCTCAGCCAATTATTTTTTCACAACGACGCCATTAATGACAGTTTTATCTTTTAACCTTTTTGCACCGCCAAAAGCAACCTTTTCCTCGCTCAACTGTTTCTTCCAAACCTGGTATTTACGGGTATCAGACCTTTAACTGCGAAAGTGATTTATACTTTAAAAAAAAAAGAATTCTTCTCTAATTGAAAATTCCAAACACGGCAACGCTGTAAAAAGAAAGAAAGAAAGAAAAATTCACAACCATCGGATCTGGTTGACAATTGTCACAAAACCTTTTCTTTGCACAAGGTGTCCTTGAATCAAGCTTGCCCACACACAGAGTACTTACTACACGGGGAAGACGAAGGTAAAAAAAAAACGTGTTCTGATTTTTTCCGTGGTTCAAGATGGATGCTCTTGCGGCTTGACACAAAACTGGGTAATTTGAAAAAGATGTCCGATTTGGATGCCGCAGCGTGTAATTTATTTATCACCGCCTTCAAAATGCATTTCTCAATCCGTTTTATGAAAACACACAGTTGGTGAAAAAAATCGGTCTCGGAGATTTTCAGAATTATACGGTGTCCATCCCCCATTGATGTTACTTGTCAGCGGCTGTCGCGGTTGCGCATCGGAAAGATGCAAAAAAGTAGAAAAAAAATTGCACCGTCCATCCATTATTTTATTCCCAAAAGTGTTCTGCAACAAGTTCCGAAGGCGCAGAGCCAACGCTGAATTTAATGACAGATATCAAACAAAAATGAAATCGAAATTGGTAGTTTTTGCCACTGGTAACCTGGGGCTGATGGATCACCAAAAAAGCAGAGCTTGTTAGTGAGATTTGTTTTAATTAAAGCTGACATTTAGGGAAGTCTGAACATTGACATTTCAACAAAGTACACATGCTCGTATATTTAACTACCAGAGCCTTATTACAACATTTGTTTTATTCACAGTGGCGTATATAGGTGATAGTTGTGCCCATGGGCGTATGCAGGCTTTTTTTCAAGTGGAGTGTTAAAATTGACTGCATTCAAAACTTAGAGATTACTACCAATCTTGAAATATGTATTATTACTAAGTAAATTTGAATTGATGGTATGAGCATCACATTTTTAAAATGAGTGTCTACCACTTTAAAAAAAATATTTTTCTTTTCATAATAGAATTCTAATGGTCACACAAACTTTAAATAATTTCAGGAATTTCCCGGTAACGGCTGAGATTAGCCCAGCCACCCCGCAGGAGATAGTAGAAATCATTAAAAATCTCAAAAACCGTAAAAGCCCAGGGCACGACAAAATCAGAAATATTGCGGTTAAAAACCTACCCTTAAACGTAATATGTTACTTGACAATCTTAATAAATAAAATATTAAAACTAAACTATTTTCCCAAAGAATGGAAGGAAGCGATAATTATAGCAATCCATAAGCCTGGTGAGGATGCCACAATTCCAGCCAACTATAGACCAATTAGCTTGCTACCGACACTTAGTAAAATTACTGAGAAAATTATTCTTAAGAGACTGAACACGCACCTTAGTGAGAATGACATTATCATTCCGGAGCAGTTTGGATTTCGGCCAAAGCACTCCACCACTCATCAATTGCTGAGAGTGGTAGAGTACATATCTTCTGGTCTCAATAACAAGACACCCACAGCTGCGATTTTTCTGGACATACAAAAAGCCTTTGATAAAGTATGGCACTGTGGATTAGCGTACAAATTGATCACTTTAAAAGTCCCTGACGCTATTGTCAAACTTTTAATCTCATACTTAAATAACAGACACTTTCAAGTCAGAGTAGGAGATAACTTATCTACACCCAAGCTCATTAAAAGTAGTGTACCGCAAGGTTCTATCCTGGGCCCGACACTCTTTAACATATACCTGAACGACATCCCTAGGACTCCAAACACAGAGCTGGCACTCTATGCAGACGACAGTGCGATACTTGCAAAACACCCCTATGTCTCAGTAATGCACAGACAGCTACAACAACACTTACACATACTCCAAACTTGGCTGGAAAAATGGCGAATAAAATTAAACCCCAATAAATGTCATTGGATTTATTTCTCAAGAAAACGTAAACCTCCGCCGCCTCTGTACATAAACAACCATGCCCTAAAAGCGGAAAAATCTACTAAATACCTAGGTGTAACGATAGATTCCCACCTAACCTGGAAACAGCACGTAACGAACTTAATCAAAAAAGCGTATATGGCCACAGGAGCCTTATACCCAATGATAGGAAACGGAAATCTAAGTTATCAAAATAAACTCCTAATTTATAAATCGGTCATCCGCCCGGGAATGCTGTATGCAGCACCCGTATGGGGATATGCCTGTAAAACTACAATAGACCTCCTAGAGACAAAACAAAACAAAATCCTACGGATTATCAGGAAAGCTCCCAGGTACTTAAGAAACTCGGTAATTAGGAATGACTTCAAAATAAAAACTGTTAGAGCCCAAATTAAAAAGCTAGCGCTTAAATTTTACAGAAATTTGCCATCCGTTCCAAACGAACTGTTATTTAATCTGCATGACTATGATCATCGCAAGGCCAAATCTCGTAAGAGACCCCGCGCTGTTCTAAACATTGATAATCGGAATTAAATGATCCCACCTCAAACATCTGATTTTAAAATAAAACTCGCGACTATTATTTTATAAAAAAAAAAAAAAAAAAAAAAAAAAATATTCTAAACACTAAACTGCCAAAACGCTAGGTAACCCTTAGATCTGCATCAACCCCCCAAACTTCTTAAACTCTAAATGTGCAACAAACTGCCACACTAGGAGCTAGGATAAATAATAAAAAGTAGTAAATAAAAACTTCGAACCTCCAATTAGGGTCACTGAATTAATGTCACAGTTTGACGATAAGAACCACATATTGAAACTGGAGATTAAAGGCGCTTCGCGCCTGGTGCTCTGTCTTGTACGACACTACGTACTCTAAAACAGAGCCGACCCGGCGCCGACCCTAAACAGCCCGTTTCATACCGACCCATCTCTCTCCTCCCCGCCCTAAGCAAAATCACCGAGCGCATCATACAGTCCAGGCTCCTTAAATTTATTAATGAAAATAACATAATTATCCCGGAGCAATTTGGCTTCCGCTCCAAGCACTCGACCACTCATCAGCTCCTTCGTGTGGTGGAATTCACCGCCGAAGGCCTCCAAAACAAATCACCGGTAGGCGCACTGCTGCTTGATATTGAAAAAGCGTTTGATAAAACTTGGACAACTGGTATAATTTATAAACTGATAAAATTCAACATCCCCCCCCCCTTCATTCAAATCATCAATTCATATCTTTCCGACAGGAAATTCCAAGTCAGAACCCTAAACACCCTCTCCGACACTAAACCGGTTCAGGCAGGGGTCCCACAAGGTTCGATTCTCGCCCCCCTGCTTTTTAATCTTTATATTAATGATATCCCCCGCTCCCCCCACACCACCCTCTGTCTGTACGCAGACGATACTTGCATCATTTCTACCAATAAAAATATAAACTACCTCCATGCACATCTCCAAACTCACATTAACCTGCTAGAAAATTACTATAAAAAATGGAAAATTAAAATAAACGCAGCGAAATCACAGGCCATCTTCCTCTCTGGCGTTAGATTTCCCCCCCCCCCCTCACCATCAACAACCAACCCGTTCCTTTCCTGCGTACGGCCAAGTACCTCGGCGTCCACTTGGATAGCCGACTTACTTGGAGTACGCACTTTAATTATGTCATCAAAAAGTCCAGAAAATTGGTAGGCTCCCTTAAACATCTCCTCTTCTCTAATCATCTTGACGTAAGCAATAAAATTCTTATCTACAAAAGTATTATACAGCCAATCCTGCTTTACGCGTGTCCCATCTGGGGATTCGCTTGCAAAACGAACCTCAATAAACTGCAGATCGAGCAAAATAGAATCTTAAGAATAATCCGTAAAGCTCCCAGGTATCTACGTAATGACATTATCAGGAAAGATTATAAAATTAAAACTTTAAGGCAAATTATTAAAAAGCAAACTAAAAAATTTTTCAAAAATCTACCTAGCATCCCAAACGAAACGTTATTCAATCTAAAAGATTATGACCCGCGGCAAAACAGAAAGCGTCCTCGGGCAATCATGTACGAACCCCCGTAAGCATTGTAATTTTCCATCCATCCCACTCTGCTTATTGTGCCACTTTTAAAAAATAATCTAATTTATTTTATCACTTCATCGTCAATTTCCATAAATTTCCACCCCAGAATCATATCTAATTGAGTAGGCAGCTTGTGGTCTCTCCACACTCTCCTAGATGGCAGCACTGCTGCGGCATCTCCTCTCCCTTCCAATAAGGAAGGACGGTCATTGAAATAGTCGCATTCACAAATCATATGAAGCTCAGGTGATAACAGACAACAGATTGGAATCCACATACCGGAGGTTACAGCCCCTGTGGCTAGGCACTCCTGAACGACGACCCATTCCTCGGTCTAAAACAGAGCAAATAAACTAACTAATTGTACCGTTATAAGTTTAACTTGTTTGGATTAATATACAGGGTGATTATAATTAAAGTTGCGATTTTAAAACGCTGTAAAGTAAGAACCACTGGTCAGAATGACCTGAAATTTGACGAGTATACGTGAGGCAATGGAATTTTGTTTGGCGAAGGAAAAAAATACTTCAAAAATGTACCGATAGACGGCGCTGTATTTTCCAAACACGGGGTGTAGCC
The DNA here is from genome assembly GCA_951213105.1 of Amaurobius ferox. Taxonomy (NCBI): domain Eukaryota; kingdom Metazoa; phylum Arthropoda; class Arachnida; order Araneae; family Amaurobiidae; genus Amaurobius; species Amaurobius ferox. The sequence goes on from OX578138.1 coordinate 155,474,439, forward strand.
GAAAGAAACCAATAGTCAACTAAAGAAAACGACAATTTAATCAACATCACTTAATTTAATAATTGATTGAAACATCATGAAAACATGAAACAAACCCCTAATACGCAAGAGATGTTCAATATGCTGTCCACCGTACTCGGCTGCGAGTTGGAAGCGCAAAACAGCATGTTCCACAACAGATCGGAGTGTATCAGAGGTGGTTTAAGTCAGCTAAGTTCGTCGAACGTCCTGAGAGCAGTTAACGCACAGTCACCGTTCTGGTAGAAAAGTTTTACGAGCAAAGCACGATCCTTCAGTGACAGAGTCATCACAAGGCTCTCAATGAGAATTGCATGTGCTCCTCGTTTTTATCACAACTGTAATGTGCGGTGCGCATGCCTAGTCTTAATTAGCATACCTCCAGATTAGAGGTGTGCTTCCACGCGCGACTTAGCGGCTAATTTTTTCGTTCTTCGTCAAGCAAATTCAATGTTGGATTCATACATTGCAATTTTTTAGTACATTTTTGAAGTATTTTTTTTTTCACCAAACAAAATTCCATTGCTTCACGTATACTCAGGTAAAATTTCAGGTCATTCTGACCAGTAGTTCTTACTTTACAGCGTTTTAAAATCGCAACTTTAATTATAATCACCCTGTACACGTAGGAGAAAACACACAGCTGTGGTTGAATGTTCTAATTCCAAAAAGCCAAAAAGCCTTTTCCTGATTTTTTTCTCTCATATTGACATTTAATTAAATTAACAATTCTCCAGAGGGGTGCTTTGGCACACCCCTGACACTCCCCCCCTAAATACGCCCATGGTTGTGCCATATTGGTGATATCTTATAACTGCGAAACATCGGGCAAAATATCTTACTTTTCTGATTTTCCCTTTCTTATACTGTTGTATACTATATATAGTATACTATACAACAGTGTACAGGGTTTCTTGGAAAATTCTTGATCACCCGATAATTTTGTTAAAAAACGTCTATGAGTGTAAGGCCTTATGGTGGCAGAAGAACGTATCTCAAGATACGTCGTTTGCCATTACTAGTTCGAGTAGTGATGACTCCTTTTATATACTCTCCGTAGAAACTTCGTACAAACTCCGTAGAAAAGGCTCGTATCTCCAAGAATATTCGTTATTTCGAGAAAGTTCCAGTATCGATACGTCGCTCAAAGTCACCAAGTTGGCGATAAATCGTCCAAATCTGGCAACTCTGCACCAAAAGTCAAAATATGGCAATCCTACTTCCACGCAATTGGAATGGCTTCCTGTAAAGGTTGTTGACCATTAAAGATAGATAAAACATAGCTCGAACCCTTCTTTCCCCTACCACCAATCGCTCTCTGAATTCCTTTCGAACCCACCGATTTAACTTGCTCGTACTCCGCGAGGGTAGTTTGGGCAGCGCCGGTAATCGAATTCGGGTCCTCCAAGTGCAATCCCGATGCCATATCCCACCCCCTAGCCACCCTACCTCTAGGCAAACTGAGTTTGAAACAGAAATGAAAGTAGTTCGTCAAATTGCAAATAATTGAATCTATATCCAAGTCAGAAGGCCTCCCAACGTGCAGTTAGTTCTACACATTAACTCGTATTGTTCACGAAAGCAGAAGTACTAACTAGCTGGCCATATGAATTTGTCTATCAGTGTATGTTGCATATATTTCTCAGATATGCTGAATTGCAATGACTCGGCAATGCAACGTGTGGCGACATAACAAATTAAATTGGGACCCGTCCGTTTCCATAAATCAAAGTCGGTCTGTATCGTTTCTGTTGGTATAGAATAAATCAGAACGGTTCTTAATTTACATAAATTTTAAATTTTATTTATGTGATAAATAAAATATATGTAGCACATATATCACACACACATATATTGAGCGAGGACTGGACAATGCAATATCAGGATCTGATAAATGTTTATTCACACACATACACTACGTCCGGCCGTCCAAACAGCTGTTCAAGTCCTCAGGATGAGTCGGACGGTCTGGGTCTTCAACACATACACTACGTGACAGTGAAAATGAAACACCAAGAAGGAGTGGGCAGGAAGTCATGAAAATCGGCAAACAGAGAGAGACAGCAACGAACAATACGTGATGTTTATTGAACATGATACACCTATACACGGAGCGAGAACACCGTCTGATCAGTAGGTTGTAGAACCACCGCGGGCGCCGATACAGGCAGCAACAAGTCTAGGTACAGAGTCAATGAGCGTGCGGATGGTGTCCTGAGGGATGGCTGCCCATTCCCTGTCAACTATTTGCCAGAGTTCGTCTTCTAAACACAGCGGTGGCAGCGCACGCAAGTGACGTCCAATCATGTCAAGACGTGTTCGACTGGTGAGAGATCAGGGAAGACTGGTGGCCAGGGATGCACCTGGGTACCTTGCAGGGCATGTTGGCTGATACGTGCCGTGTGTGGTCAGGCGTTATCCTACTGGTAAATGGCATTGGGAACTCTCTGGAGGAAGGGTAGTATCACCGGCCGCAGCACGTCATCCACGTATCTTTGGGCCGTCATAGTTCCCTCAATACTAACCAGAGGTGACTTGCTATGGTAGGCGATGGCTTCCCAAACCATGATGCCGCGTTGTTGCCCAGTGGGGCGTTTCACAGATGCGGCCGGATTGGACCTGTCACCCCTTCGGCGCCAGACTCGTACACGGCGACTGTCATTGCTAAAACAGACCCGTGACTCGTCTGAGAACACGACCCTATGCCATTCCACCGTCCACGTGGCTCTATCCGGACACCATTGCAAACAGTCTTTTTAACAGGCAAACAGTCTTGGCAGTCTTTAACAGGCAAACAACTTGCAAACAGTCTTTTTAACAGGCGCCATGAGTGCAGGTCGCCGGCGATCAATCGGCGGATAATGGGCCTGGCCGATATTGGAGCATCATGGGTGTCCTGCACATGCTGCAAAAGGGCGACGGAAGGAGTGGATGCGTATAGGTGGCTGTCCGCTGAGATTTGACGTATGGACCAACCTGCCCTTCTGAGTCCGATCACCATACCCCTCGTGAAATGGTCTGTCTGCTAAAACTGCCTCGGTTGGCGGCGGCTTGGCATTCTCTGCTACTACACGTTTCTATTGAGACACAAAAAAATTGCAAATTGATTTACCTGGCAGACAGAGCGGCGCGACTATTGTCGATTCTGCAGGTTCCTTCCCGTATATCTCACTCAACGTGCGCGGGACAGCTGCGCATGTCTCATCATTTACAGAACTCGGTGAGCTGCGTCTACCATGCAATTTGCATATTTTTCTGCCCACCCCTTCTTGCTCTCTCATTTTCACTGTCACGTAGTGTATATTCGCACCAATACTAAAAAAAAAATAATAATAATCATGTATAACATGTATTTGTACATAAGTTTAGAATATATTATTTTACTGGAAAATAATTTAATTAAGAAAAAATGTAAATAGAAATTACTATATATTTCTTACGTTAACAAGTTTATCAGAAAGAACCTCGAGCCAGGCGAAATGTTGTAGTGGGTCGCGTTTGACCCGCGGGTATAAGTTGACCAAGAGTAGTATATAAATGTTTGTTTTTGCGGGTTGTCCATTTTTTGTATAAACCGTTTCTTTCTGGTGATTGGACTTTTAGCGGGAATGTATAACGTACATTTAGTCCGATTTTGATGAAAAATGTTACCTAAGCTGCTGCTGATTTGGCTTCACTTACACAAAATAACTTGTACCCCCCCCCCCCCCCCCACACACACACACACACGCACACACACTTTTTAAAACAGAGTTGCAGCTAATTTGATTACTAAATTATGGAAAATTCAGTTTAAAAATAAATGAATCAGAAAGATTCCCAAACTTAAAAAATTTTTAAATAAAAATGGATTATGTTTTTAACTACTATTCTACAACGTTAATGCCTTTTTCAATGTCTAACAATAAAGATCAATCATGCATAAAGCATTGATTATGAAACACTTTCTAACTTCAATGAAATTTTATATAAACATCTCTAAAATGCGATACATTCCTCGGTAATAGTTTTAAAATTATCACAATACTACATTAATTTATTATATTTGAAAATTTAAAACTTCATCGAAAATAATGAACTTCATTCAAATGACGGCATTGAAATATAAATTGCCTGGTTTAAACATCTCTAAAATGCGGTACATTCCTTGGTAATATTTTTAAAATTATCATAATACTACAATAATTTATTATATTTGAAAACTTCATCGACAACAAATGAACTTTATTCAAGTGAAGTCATCGAAATATATATCGCCTCTATATAAAAGCAGCATTTCATTCATGAACTTTTTTCCATTCATCACAATACTGTAATAATTCATTTTATTTAAAAACTTAAAACCATGGAGGTACAAGTAATTTAACTCTATGCTTAAAACTTCATCGAAGAAATCGTCTGGTTCTCTGTTTCATTCATATCAGCTATATTGCAGACTCCATGAGCTACATAATTTTGCATTAAAAAAATGCAGAAATTTTTATAAAACTTATTCTACATCTTTTGGTGTTTACATTCTCCATAAGTGAAAATTAGGCTTCGTTGTGGAAATAATCAAAGTTTGATGATCATTTAAACTCAAATATTATATTGTAATTGCGTTGTTTCAGTATGTATAGATGCACAGAATTTAAGCAAAAATAAAGCGGTTTTAGGACGGATACAACACTAAATATGGATTAAAAAGAACTTTAAAAATCATGATTGTGACACAAGATGGATGCCATATTTTATTTTGAAGTGGGTCGCATGATATCTTCATATAATGGTCACGTGATCTCTTTAAAGGGTGTAATTATTATTTTAATTTTTATTTAAAAAACTACTGAATATATTTTGCTGAAATGTTTTTTATATATTTTATGGGATAATTTGAATATTTCCTAAAACTTTTGAAGCAATTTGTGAATTTTAAATTTGCTTAAAAATGTTTGAAAAAATAGGTCCCATAGGGTTCAATGTATTTCATTTTTTCAACCCGGGTTCAATCCAAAACTAATTAGGTGATATTATTTATTTATATTCCCATAGGTCCCACGGACCGTCTGAACAACATGCTAAAATTTCATTTTGATGAAGTCATTTTTACGGCAGTTATCTTGCGAACAGACAGACAGAATGAACAAAGTCATAAACACTTTTCAACTGTTGCAAAGTATTAACAAGAAAGATCAATCATGCTTAAAGCATTGATTATGAAACACTTTCCAACTTCAATGCAATTTTATTTAAAAAAGTCGAAAATGCAATACATTCCTCGGTAATATTTTAAAACTTATCACAATACTACATTGATTTATTATATTTGAAAACTTAAACCTTCATTGAAAAAAATGAACTTCATTCAAGTGACGGCATTGAAATATAAATTGCGTGGTTTAAATATCTCTAAAATACAATACATTCCACGGTAATATTTTTAAATCTATCATAATACTACGATAATTTATTATATTTGAAAACTTCATCGAAAACAACAGAAATTAATTCAAATGACGTCATAGAAAAAATAACACGCCTGGATCTCTCTATAAAAGCGGGATTTCATTCATAACTTTCTCCATTTCATTCATCACAATACTATAATAATTTATTTTATTTAAAAATTAAGACCATGGAGCTACAATTCATAAACTTCATGCTTAAAACTTCATCGAAAAAAATCGTCCTTCTGTTTATAAAATCAATTAATATTTCATTCATATCAGCCATGCAGACTCCATGGACTGAATTATTTTGTGTTAAAGAAATACAGTTATTCTAATACAACTCATTCTACATATTTTGTTGTTTACATTTTACATAGGTGAAAAATAGGCTTAGTTGTAGAAATAATCAAATTTGAAAGAGAATTTAAACTCAAATATATTGTCATTGTGTTGTTTTAGTATGTAGATGCACAGAATTTAAGCAGAAATAAAGTAGTTTTAGGATGGATACAACACTCAATATGAATTAAAAAGAAGTTTAAAAAATCACGAATTTGAAACAAGATGGATGCCATATATCATTTTGAAGTGGGTCATGTGATCGTTTCATATCATGGTCACGTGATCGTTTCATATAAGAGGTGTAATTATTATTTTAATTTTTATTTAAAAAACTACTGAATATATTTAGCTGAATTTTTTTTTATATATTTTATGGAACAATTTGACTATTACCTAAAATTTTCGAAGCAATTTGTGAAATTTAAATCCGCTTAAAAAATGTTAGAAAAATTAGGTCCCATAGGGCTCAATGTATTCCATTTTTTCAACCCGGGTTCAATCCAAAACTAATTGGGTGATATTATTCATTTATATTCCCATAGGTCCTATAGACCGTCTGAACAACATACTAAAATTTCATTTTGATTAAGTCATTTTTACGGCAGTTATCGTGCTAACGGACAGACAGACAGACAGACAGAATGAACAAAGTCATAAACACTTTTCAACTTTGTTGTAAAGTGTTAAAAACCACACAATAAACTGCTATATCGGTTAATGTCTTAAAACAATAAGATATTTTGCTTCAGAATTTCTTATAGTACAAAATGATCTATTTTTTTACTTTCCTTATATACATAATGTGTAATGAAAGTATTGTGACGGGGGTGGAAAATTCGAATTCGAGTTTTCGACGGGAGAGCACGTTTCAAGCATCCCTGATCACAAATCAAACGTTTTTGAAGTGATGTGTGTGTGTGTGTGTGTGTGAGTGAGTCTGTGGAGACGATAACTGTGGAACGAAGGGACCGATTCGAACGAAATTTGGTACAAAAATCACAATCCGTAAACACTGGAAGCCTATTGTTTTTATACGCAATCGAATGTTCTACCCACCCACCCCTAAATTTTCGAGTGAAATTTTGAAAAAATCGTCAAAAAAATCAAAACCGCTAATAAAGTTATGTAAATAGACATTTCTTATGTAATTTTTCATTAGAAAACCATTGACATAAATTTTTGAACGCTAACATGAACCGTTTTCGAGATATTATACATTTTTCAAAAAAAAAATATCAAAAAGTCATATAAAATAAAAAAAATATTTCCTATTGAGAAATATGTTCACTTTTCGTATGTAGTACCATACGATAAATTTGGTGACATCTTTCTCGTGGAACTAGCTCGTTCCATTCAGGAAAAAAGGTACTTTGAGTAATACTTTTGTATTTGAACGCCAATAGTCATTTATCTGCTTTAAAAATAACTTATTTCTCTGTCCATAATGCTTAGCGAGATTTTGGCGACGAATTTGGCGGAATATCGCCAACTTGGCGACATTTTTAATTGTTTCCAAATTAACAAAAATCTCGCCAAATAGATAAAAATGACGTTAAATCAATGAAAATGACGACTGATTGAAGAAAATTCAATATCTTGGAAAGAATATAAGTATATACTATAAGAATAACATTTTTTTTAACTGTAAAAGTATTAAATTCATTGCAGCATATAAGGAAAGTCATGTGTTGCCCACATCAGATTTTTTTTAAAGTGACTGTAGCCTTTTTTTATTAAAGTGAAGAATACTAAAAAACATCCTTTGGTTCCCCATTGTTTATCCAGTCTCATTTAATCACTAAAATCTAAAGAGAGTAAAGCAAATAATAATTGAGAAAAGTAAGCCCTTGCAGACAATCATTAGATTTATCAACCACAGCAGGAATGACATTAATTTTTCCTGAAACATCACAAGTGTTTGAAACACTGGTGTTTAGTTCGGGCTATCATACCGGAAACGTTCCAAAATCATTGAAGCAGAATAGTTGCTCTATTCTCTTAATCAACTTGATAGGCCATAGTAAACAACCTACAATCATCAGCCCTGATCTCCGTACAGTCTTATTGCTCGATTAATTGGCGTAAGACTTCAGGGGAATATAAAATAACGCTTTAATCCTCATAAGAAATTAATTATAGGATTTTATTGATTAAAATTCAAGTAATAATTAATTTTTTAACATGATAGTATACTAAATAGAATAGAATATCGTTGATAATTTATAGAAATAAGAATTAGAGGAAAGTAAAAAAAGATACAAAAATTAGTCAAAATATCTTAGTAGAGAAAAGTATGGTTGATTTCCTTTATCTCGCAGAATAAAGAAATTTCTATCGCTTCCTCAGGTCGTTTCGTCCCACTCAACCAAAGATTTCGCCGAGATTCATTCTATTTGATTGTCTAGTTCAGGAATGATATTAATTCCCCCCGAGTTTGAAACAAGCGCCATTACGGAGATGACATCCCGAAAAGGGCTTGTCCCAGCTATTAAGCGGGCCACGTCCCAAAACGAGGAGGTGGATTAGGTATCACTCTACTCCCATCTCCTCTATCAAACTCCATACATCAGTGGTCGACTTCACTCGTCAGTCCTGATCTCAATCCATCATGTCCTGTTGCTGCTCGATCAAGTAGGCGCGGAAACATGACAAACTGCCGTGCTTCCCAGGATCGAACAGGTCCTCCTGTCTCAATCATGACGATGCCCCGAATCGGCGATACCCATTGTCGATGTGATACCCATCTCCAGAGGGATAAAGTGGACGTCGTCTCTCCCCCACAGCACTGTCGTCATCACAAGAGATTAATGGTTTATTGGAGGATATAATCTGTAGATTTATGGAAGCGATTGTAAACACAAACATGCCGATTGCGGATTTTGTGTAAATGCGGTGTTTCGCAAAGTAGGAAATATTTCGCCATTCGTCTTTGAAAAGAGGTGGGAGGGGTAGAAATATGAAATACGGATGCTTGCCCGACAACTTAAGCGCGCCCCCCAGTGGGTGTATTGCGTAATAGACTGCAGTCTGTATCAATAATAATCCAACATCCAGTTTTTATCGGTTATAGTTATCTAAGCGTCTGTTTCAGGATGCCATTTTGGATTAAAATCTCATCCTTAGAGAGAAGACTCGATAGTTCAATCATGGGAGGAAATTTCGTGACTTTACTCTTAACCAATTACGTTTACCGAACGAAGTTTTCAAAATTTTATATGAATGTTACTACTTTCCTTACATACATGATATAATACAGGTTAATCGCCATAATTAAGGATTCCTATTCATAAACGTAGCCAGGATCTGTGAAAAGGGATGTTGCGACCGAAAAGGGAAGTTTTACAGTGTTAAACTTCATTTCACGATACAGACCGTGTGGGGAATTGATTTGATTTTCATACTTTTCTAGGGATATAACCTCCTACCGACGCCAATTGCCCCTATTAAAAGATTTTTTTTTTCACAAAAACAATCAATATCAAATCGTGTCAAAGACACTTCGCCTTTAAAACGATTTGATATTGATTGTTTTTGTAAAAAAAAATGTTTTAATAGGGGCAATTGGCGTCGGTAGGAGGTTATAGCCCTAGAAAAGTATGAAAATCAAATCAATTCCCCACAGGATCTGCATCGTGAAATGAAGTTTAACACTGTAAAACTTCCCTTTTCGATCGTGACATCCTTTTCCTAGATCCGGGCTAAGATCCTAGAGGTTCCTAAGATCCTGGCCCAGATCCTGGTTGTTAACGAAGTTTTTACTTTTTAGTATTTCTGCGTCCGTTTGAACGATTTCATATACATTACTATTTCTATCCATTTCTTCATTCTGCAGGTTTTCTAAGAAAGTCCTTATGCATCCTAATAACTTTATACACTTATCTAGGGTAAGCTGACCATGCCCGATCGAATAAAAGTGATTGCAGTGACCCTTGCAGATAAAGTTAGAACAGCGAACTCGGCAGCAAAGCGAGATTCAAAATTACAAATCAAAGTTATGAGGCATTGCTTAATCAGTAGAGATCGATATTAGCAATGAACGAAACGCGTATATGAAAAGCAATAAATACATATAAAAAAAGTCGTATAATCGAAGCTTTAACACGGTGACACCTACAATGCTTGTCAAATTAAGCGGTCCGATTCTTTATGGAATTCAAATGTGAATTGGCTCTGGCGGAGGACATTTCAAACAGGCTCTACACTTGATTTCTGTTCAGGCCGTCCAATTTGCTGCTCTAAGTCCTAAGGGTGAGTCGGACGGTCTGGGTTTTCAACTTGATTTCTGTTGATGTGAGTGTTGTTTATTGCATCACTACTGAATGGGACAGTCATTTGCCTATACTGAATGGGACAGTCATTTACCCTGTGTCAAATAAATGCCTTCTATAACAGTTTTAGGGTCATTTCCCACTCACTAAACAATGTTCTACAACTTTTTAATTCGCGGTTCTCGTCTATTTCACTTTGTTGCCAAGTCCGTTATCCTAACTTTTTTAATTCTCCGCTAGGGACACTACAATTATTTTCATTCGATCGGGCAGGGTGGCTTTACTATAGCTAGACCTAACGTGTACACTCGTGGACCATTCCTTACAAAGTTATTTGGACTTTTCCTAGGAATTCTGTATATTGATAGCTAAGATGTTTGATCAATGATTATCTTTGATCAAAGATCCTTGCTATTTTATCTAATAAGATTTGACCTTTATCAATGTTTGAACAAATAAGATTTGATCTTTATCAATGTTTGATCAAATAAGATTTGATCTTTAATTAATACTTATTCGTTCTCTTAATTGTTAATTAGCTCCTTGTAATCGAAAATAAAGATTTACATCGCATTGTTCGCGCTGAAGTTACGCGCCAAACCTCGAGTTTATTATACTCAGAATCCGGGAAATGTAATTTTTTATGGACTTGCATCAGCATCTGGTTGTTCAGTCAATAAACAAGCGCGAATCGTGGCCGCTGTAGCAAAGCAGGGTGACACTGCAGTGTCAATATTTTGACCTTCCCAACAATACACGGTAAAAAATATTGAACCCGGGGCCAAATCTCATAAAATATGAGATTGTATTTGGTGCATTCCCCTGAACACGAATTCGATATTTTGATATCTGTGAGCCACGATATTTATCTGTCGAATAAAAGTGAACGATTCAGTTATGTAAAATATGGTATAATTATTCAATCGGTAAACATAAGCGACTTATTTATTTATCAGCGAGATCCAGTTGAAGATCATCCATTCTTTGAATAATGTTACTTTTTCATACTATTTATGCCATAGAGAAACTGTATATAGGAAGACAATAACTCAAGAGCGAATGGGACTTATCGCCATGAAATTTTATGTGAGGAAAAAATAAGAAGTCATGCCAGAGTGAAGACCCTAAAATTGTAGAAGATGATATACAATTTTTATCCTGTTTCAACAATCGTAAATAGAAAACAAATGAGCTTGAAAATCTTTGCCAAAATAAAGCAGTTGACTTGGAATGGAAAATATCGATAATTACCGCAATGCTATATCCTAACGCCGTGGTAAAATGTAATCAAACATACAATACCGTTCTTTTATACCATTTATTTTTATATCCATTTCTTTATTTGTATCGTACAAATAGAATAAAAATCGTAAGACGTATAAACAGATTTGATAAAATTCCGCTAAGAAATATTATTTAATTTTATTCAAACAAATTTTCGGAAAAAATGCCATTTGTGTAGTGCTATTTCTATGGAATTAATTTTGTGTTTTATATTAATATCTCGATAACCTGGCTGTTTTTAGAAACTCGTAACATAGACGGCGAATAACTATACCAAATTTGAACAACAACAAAAAACATCAAAGACTGTTGTTGTTGAGACCCAGACCGTCCGACCTACCAGAAAGGTGTAAGGTAACCTTTTGCACGGCTGGGAAGTGCCACCCAATTTAGACCGGAACCCAGTGGGGGAGGAATCCACAGGGACCGTACCCTCCTTCCCCTACCACCAACCTCTTGGAAGGACTTACGGACCGACATGTTTAATGTGATCGTACTCCGCATGAACACGGCGGCAGTTGTGGCAGCGTGCAAATCCAGCGCGCAAACCACCGGGCTGCCGCGACCGAAATGTGCCAACAGCACGCGGTGCTCTCAGGTTGTCACCCACCCAAATACTAACCGCGCCCGATGCTGCTTGACTTCGGTGATCTAACGAGAACCGGTATTTTCAGCACGGTAGGGCCAACATCAAAGACTGTGGATTTGTATACGAAAAAGACAAAGAAACAGACTTTTCATTATATATATATATATATATATTTCATTATATATATATATATATATATATATATATATATATATATATATATATATATATATATATATATATATATATATATATATATATATATATATATATATATATATATATATATATATATATATAATAAAAGTTTTAAAATCCAATGAAAGAATAGAGAGAATTTTCAACTCGAAAAACCCTAACATTACAAAATGCCTTACAAATAAAAATATAAAACAGAGAATCATCAATCAAGTGGAAAATATAAATGCAAACCTCTAGTCATCAATTTGAAGACAATCAAAAACCATCCATGGAAAGGAATCAATAAAATAATATCAAATAAAATCCAAGCATGAAAGCTTTACACGTGGACAAGCCCTAGGTCTAATAATGAATTGTTCATTTCGATAAAACTCTTTAACAAGTCCAGGTATTTCATAAAAATGAACACAAAATGCATGTTTCTGATATCAGTGATAGATTATATCCATAAACTTTAATAACCTGGACAACATGCATAAAGATTGAAAAATGATAGGAAACAAGAATACCTGAAAAAGCACTGCATACGTCTGATCCACTGAAGCCTTGAATAAAGAGACCAATGTTGCCAATCTCAAAAAATAAAAAGATAAGAACTGCTGTTGCTGATCGTGAAAAAGAAATAACAGTAATGCGAAAAGACAATAGAAGGTGATGTTCAACAGTAAGAACATGTAAATACATGGTAATGCTTATTCAAGAGAAAGTGCATGTTTGGCTAAAATAAGATACTAAAGCGAGAATTTAAGTATAATCTACCATTCCAAACATTTTAACTATACTATGTACTAAGTAAGCTAGATATTTATATAATTTGCTAGTAATTTTAAGTTTATTAATATGCATAGCATAATATTTTTTATCAGATAATCTATAAATTCTAAAGAGCTGATTAAGTATAATATTTCTAAACAATTGAATCGAGTTACAAGAATTAAAAGGTAATAATTTATTAATGTTAAAGTTAAAATAGTCTTTTTTATCATATAAATTCGTAACTATCCTATTAGTAGATGCAATAATAAGATTTAAGTCCAAAAAATTAATGTTATTACTAATAGTGGCTTCATTAGGAATTAGTTCTATATTATCCGGATAGAAATCTATATCTAATACACAGTTGTCTGTAAAGACCAAACAAATCAGATCATCGACATATCTGTAAATTTTATAATCTGTGAAAGTAAAAAATTTTTCATAATGATAAAGATATAAATTAGCTAATATACTGCTACTACAGTCACCTTGTGGAATCCCTGAGACTTGTAAGTATAATTTATTGCCTTGAAATATATAATTATTAAAAAGAACAAAGTGAAGAAGTTTAGGAAATTTAGTAAATATGAGTAGTATGATAAGTAGTATAAGCATTATATAGAGCTAAAATTACTACGTAAAGATCAGAGATATTAATATTGTTGAAAAGATCTTTAAAATCAAAAGTTTGAAATCCAATTATTTTATCAAGTGATGTTAGTTTATTATTTAATTCTTTACGATTATTTAGAATTAGGTAGTTATTGCTAGAAAAGCGTAAACTATCATATTTATTACATTTAAATAATTTAGAAGTAATTTACTCTCAGTAGTAGAGTAAGCATTATGACCACTAGTAACTGTTCTAAATTTAATAGGATTTTTATGAAATTTAGGAATAAGCACTATATATGGAAATTTAAGAAATTTATAATTAATATTTAAATCACTATATATATTGATAATTTTCAGTTTAATACTATTAATAAAGTGTGAATCTATTTTAAATAAACTATTATTCCTTAAATAATCTAACAGAAATTGTATATAGAATTTTTTACAGATAATAGCATAATTATTAGAGGCTTTATCAACATAAGTAATAACAAAAGATCTTTGTAAATCATTAACGGAATGTTTTAAATTATCAATATTATATAAAGATCTAGTCACTTTAATACTACAAATAGTATTTTTAATAAATTTTAATAACGTGAATTTCCATATATTAAATGCCTCTAAAGGCAGAGCGCATTTAGAAGCTGATTTATAAATATATTTATCAAGGTTAAGATTGGTTGACTTTAAAACATTAAAAAGTTATAACAGGATGGTAACCTGAATTTTGTACCAAATGACATAATGGTTCTTAACCTTTCGTCTTTAACTATTGGTAAGTCTCCTGTAACGATATGGCTAAGTGTTGTTGTTGTTGAGACCCAGACCGTCCGACCTACCAGAAAGGTGTAAGGTAACTGTTTGGACAGCCGGGAAGTGCCACCCAATTTAGACCGGAACCCAGTGGGGGGATATGGCTCAAGTGTGGATTTGTATAGTCAGCATATTCATCTACCTCGCAAATACAATCATTATCTACATTTGACATGGAATCTTTATCAATAGAGTGAGATTGTGAAATTTCATTGTAATTAAAATAGTTCTACTAATCGGCTTGTTGTTGTATTTAAAAGTCTTAGTAACATTCAAATCCTGAATAAGCAATAAGTGTTTGAATTTGTAAAAAATAGACCCAAAATTTATAGCGTTATAAATTAGATGTTTAAAAGATATCACACAATAAGAATTAGTAGGCGTATTATTATTATGAAATTGTTTAAGTTTTATTTTTAAATTCTTTGATCTAGTAATGAGCAAATCGTAGAAAATATGATTAAAATATTCATTAGTTTGATTTAATTTTAGGAAATTGGATAAACATCATTTAAATGTTTTTTGTTAACCGCATATACCCAAGATTTTATTAATTTCCATTGATAAGTGCTGTTGAATTGATGATGTAAACTTTTAATCTCAGCTTTATAATCATGAACTATGGAGCTTCCTTTGCCTTGTTTAAATCTTTTGAGATTATCTGAGTTTATATTATTTAAATGGGGTTTCAAAAATAGGTGATTAAAAATAGAATATTGATTATCTACAAAGTTATTTTTTACAACATTACCATTTAGATATAATTGATTTAATCCACATGGAAAAAGAGTACAATTTGATTTAATGTAAAAATTTTCGAAAAATATTCTATCAGCTGTATTAGTTTTTATATCCAAAATATGTATAGTAATATTTTCAAAACCATGTTTAGCAAAATGTTTATATTCAATTTTATTAGATGTAGAAAGAAAATTATTATTGAGGATATATTTTTTGACGTGATCTCGGTGTACATCCATTCGTAAATGAGTGAGATTGCTTGTTTATCCTATATAAGATATATTACAAATGTTACACGAAAGTCGATAAATGCAATTAAAAATTTTACAGAAAAGCAAATGGCTATTTTGGTGTGTGATTTGAGTATTAGAAGCAGAAGGACATGTTTTGCAATTTTTTTTTCTTACATTTATTGATATTATAATTTTTAGCAGGGTAATTATTATATTCAAATTTTTCCATTGCACAATGTTAGTAAATTGATATCGGTCTAGACAATTCAAACATAAATCGAAAATACCGAGCAATATCTATCAAATTATATAATAATAAGTATAAATATATTTGGCAGTCACTAAATCATATAAGTTGTGTAATTCATAATAGTATAAGAATAATTATTAGTATGACAATATAACATAAAGAACATAATATAAGAGAATAATATAAGAGAATTAAAATAATTGCTTATAGACAAATAAGTATAAACAACTACGTCCCTGTAAAACCTAATCCTAATGTAAATAAGGAGGAAATTACAAAATAAAAAAAAAGATTTAACTATATAGTTATTATCAATTCTGAACTTGATTAAATAAAACACTTTGTATAATAATATATATAGTGTAAAAATTGGATTCACTTAAAATCCATTTCAAATAAGTATTAAAATAAAATAAGAAAACTGTACTGAAAAGTACAGTTTAAAAGAGCTTCAATAATTCACCAATACAGTATATTAAACAGAAATATTTAATCACCCAAAACAAATAATGAAATTTAACAAAAAGTAAGAAGGAATAACGATAGATGACATCACTAAACTGATTACTATTAAGACTTGTACAGAGTGATTATAATTAAAGTTCCCGGTTTGAAAATGGTCTCAAATAAAAAGCACTGGTCAGAATGATTTGAAATTTTGCGTGAACACTCGTGAAGCAATGTAATTTTGTTTGGTGAAGAAAAAAACACTAGTTCAAAAAGTCGCCGCTAGGAGAATAATTGGCGCCTTACTACACTAAAATGAAATACAAAAGTAATAAACGTTGACTTACTCATTGGATAATGACGTAATAAATGTTCAATATATTGTCCTTCGCATTCTGAAACAAGCTGAAAGCGGAAAATAGCGTGTTCAACAACAGATTTGTGTTTCTGTAGAGATGTTGTGGATGTGATGAGTAATGCTAGCTTTAAGTTCCGCTAAATTGGTAATGTGTCCATTAAACACCACGTTCTTTAGATGCCCCCAAAGCCAAAAATCACATGGATTGAGGTCAGGGGAACGTGCTGGCCATCTTACAGGAAAATGGCGGCTGATGATTCTGTCATCTCCAAAATGACTGCGAAGTGGCCGCTTCACTGGTTTTGCGATATATGTGGTGGAGCCCCATCTTGCATGAAAATAGTGTTATCGATACACTGACGCTCTTGCAGTGTGGATATAACGTGACTTTTCAAAAGACGTTCATATCGATGGTCATTGACAGAACAGGTGATGGGGCCATGAGGACCAACTTCCTCAAAAAAGAAAGGCCCGATAATAAACGCTGCTGTAAATCCGCACCACACAGTGAGTTTGGGGGAATGAAGAGGCACCTGGCGTAGTTCCTGTGGATTTTCGGTTGCCCAGATTCTGCAATTTTGCGTATTAACAGTTCCGTGGAGATGGAAGTGTGCTTCGTCAGTCCACAAAACGTTCCAGGCCCATTCATCGTTCACTTGTATCCGAGCCAGAAATTAAAGTGCGAACATTTCACGTGTAACATTGTCGGCAGGTAGTAACTGTTGAACATGGGTCAGTTTGTAATAATAACATTTCAAAATGTGTTTCAAAATTTTTTGCACCGTACTGGAGGGTACGTCTAATGATCGGGCAGTTCCACGTACACTCGTAGATGGATTAGCGTTACGCTCTTCTTCTAACACTGTAGCTACGTCTTCCACTATATCTCCATCGACTGCTTTCCGTCCCCTGCCATGTTTGATGTCCAAAGAGCCAGTCTCTTCAAATTTTAAAATCATTTTGCGCAAGCTTTTGCGACACAGAGGACCAGATTTTAACCTTTTCAACGTTCTGAACTTTCTAAAGGCTACTAAACAAGAGCTGTTATTCTCGTAAAACAATTTGACAAGAAGAGCACGATCTCTTAATGATAGAGTCATTGCGACAGAACAATAGCGATTTTTCATTAAGTTATGAGAAACAAGTTCCGCTCTTCCTTTTTTATAGCAAACATTTATTGCAACGTGACTGTCTTATGCAAATTTGCAGCAGCATTTAAAGAGCAATTATGCAAAACAAGTTAAATCCACTTTATGTGAAAAAAAAATACGGCTTACGTTTGCTTAGAATTTAACATTGTTTCAATGGATGAAAATTTTTTTTTCATTACTTGCATGCATATGATGATGAAAGATCGACTTTTAATTCAGTATTCGAAGGACAGCATATTGAACATTTATTACGTCATTAGCCAATGAGTAAGTCAACGTTTATTACTTTTGTATTGCATTCTAGTGTAGTAAAGCGCCAATTATTCTCCTAGCGGCGACTTTTTGAACTACTGTTTTTTTCTTCACCAAACAAAATTCTATTGCTCCACGAGTGTTCACGCAAAATTTCAAATCATTCTGACCAGTGCTTTTTATTTGAGACCATTTTCAAACCGGGAACTTTAATTATAATCACTCTGTATATTAATAGGTAAAAATAAGAATAATAGCAATCTACTTATTATAACAAAAAAATTTAACTAAATTTATAAACAATGTCGCATGGTAAACCCATGAGCCAATATTTTCGGGAATGCGACCTAGAGTCTTCTTATTTATTTTTGGGGGTCAGCCTTTTCGTTCGGCCATCTGCACTCGAAATAGAAAACCAGGATGTCGAAGTTTCTTTAGATCTCGTATTCGTACCGAAAGATTTTAACGTGCGGCTTTTTTGGACTGATCATAGGGTTCTCGGCTAGTTTGAATTAGTTGGCCGAAAGAGTATCGGTTTCGCAGGGACTTGAAAAGGGGCTTTTGTTTCTGGGGGTCTAAAAGCCAATGGCGTTGCTTTGGGGTCAAGGGGTTAAGACCCTGAATCCAATGGGATAATTGTGTGCGCCTCAGGGGCGTGTTTTAAAATCTTGGAGAGAGAGAGAGTTTGCAGAATTTAAAAAAGGAGCGAGGAGAAGGAACTGAGTTTGGAGTGAGTAAAGAAGTGTTCCCAACAGAGTCCTCTGAGAAATGCTGTTCAGAGAGATGTCGTTTATTCGGCGATTGTTTGGTGAGTTACTCATTTAAGGGCCTGTGCCTGATTTGTATCTTTTAGCTCTCTCTCCCTCTCCATTTAAATAATTACTTTTTGACTCCAAGTAAATATCAACTAGTTAACTCCAAACAAATTATTTAATAGTAAAAGTCAGTTGTTTTCATGATAGATTACCATCTTTCACATTTTAGTCTATGAGACTACATATACTTTTGTATTTGTTTATTTGCTTATCTTAAATTGGTATTCATCCCATTTGGGATATGGGAAGTTGTCTTTTAAATATTTTAAATCAAATTCCTGTAAATATTTATATAGTGTAAATAAATTAATGTTTGTTTATACTCACGGCCTTATTCATTTTCGCGCTCTTACCGGGCGTGTCCTAAAAGGAAGTTACCTTAGGACAAACAGTAAGGAGGAGGTTAGTTTATAATACAGATAATACAACAATAAAAGTATTAAAATAGACTATGAAAACAACCGAAAAAATTGAAGGAAAGTGCGAGCATCAGAATTCTTCTATTAACATTGGACGAAAGTAGAATTAAAAATTTAACAACAAATTCTATTACTAAATTTAGCGCAGATTCAGCATAAATTGGAATAGATTGCAAATAAAAGCATAAATACTGAAACATACAAAAGAATTAAGGAAACTTTGTAAATATGGATTGTTAAAAACACAAAAGATATTAAGTAAAAAAGAATGAAATAAAAATACATATAATAAGGCTAATTTAAAACATGTATAGTGTCATACCCTGGTTCAATAAAATTAAGGAGGTTAATAATGTAAAAGGGGATTTGAAATAAACTATCTATCAAAAGGAAACCAATGATACCATAGAATTCAAATTGATCTAAATTTTAAACTATAAGGTAATATATAATACACACACACACACATATATATATATATATATTAGAAAGATATAATAACCAAATCAAGTAATAATGAAATATTAAAATCTACAAAACAGTTAAACTACGACCACAATGCCTACCTTGAGTTTATTTAACTTTTCATACTAAGTATAATTAAAACTTTTAATTTGCTTCGATATTTATGAATCTTTTAATATACATATCATCCTTAGTCATTTTAATGTTTTTACTCAATTACAAAAGAGGTGGCAATATATAATTTTTGTTTGTTTGTTCGTTTGTTTCTCCAATAAGCCACTACAAATTCTTGTCGAACTCCAGATGTGAATGACTTCTGTACGTCACTGAAGATGTTCTTTCGATGAATTGTGCAAAATGTATTATGAATGCCGCGAGTAAGGACAAATTGATTTATTCTAATGAGGGTTCAGTGGCTTTTCTTTGTCACTATTAACTAACAAGATTTAGAACTCCTACGTACATCCCGCCCAACTCTTTGAAATGTCCTTTCTCCGAAATGCTGGGGGTGTGGCAAGAGGAAAACACCCACTCGCCGGATATCTTTCATATCGTATCCCACAAATCAGTCTTTACTGTATATGCTTGGGCAGACTAACACCTTTGGCACTAATTGCGTCCCTAGCGGCAAGGCGGAGGTCACAAACAGGGAGGATTAGCTCTATTTTTATAGATTAAGATGTTTTATTAGGTTCTTGTGGACATGCAGCGATAAATTACGGATTTTTCACTGTAAATGGACTTAAGGATACAGTATTAATGATTTGTCATTATGGACGAGCGAAGCAAAGTTCAATCTCCATTCCTAACGAAGCGAATTTAACATTTGTCTGAATTTTGTGATTCTTTTTACTTTAAAACTACAATAGGTAGGAAGATGAAATTTTGCATACATACATGACATTGCACGCAAATTTGCAGAATCACAATTTCAGTTATCAAAATGAACTGTAACAGGGTAAAACGCCGATTTTTAAGCTGCGTATGCTCACTGTACGCTTCATACAAATAGAGTATCTATTGTACAAAAGTTAAGAAAAGAGTTCAATATTAAGCACTATCATATTTTTTACGCGATTGCTAGAAGAACGTGACGAGACAAAATATATACCATTGAGTTAGCGAGTTACCCTTTACCTCCATAATACATACAATAAGGAAACGCAAATCTATGGAAATACGTTTTGATAATTTAAATGTATTATTCTGCTTCCACTGTTCTCTTGTATTTTAATTTTCTTAATTTACAATTCAAATAAAAAAACTTATGCTCTTTTGTATTAGGATTCTCAAATATTGAAATTATTTTTCATACTTTTAATTTCAAAATTTATTTGTTAAATTATGTTTTAATTTAAAATCTTTCACAGCTCGCATACGCCATACGTGTGATTCCATTCCAAGTCCGGCTTTTGCTAATTGCAGCAATAGTATATCGATTATGATCTTCACACTGTAAATAATAAATAAAATTCTGTCAGCAATGCGTGATCTTTGATAAATGACCTTTTTAATTAACGCTTGATAATGTGGAACCCTACATAACCCAAATATACGAAAAGTTAGTGCTATGACAAATAGATTGGAAGTGACCCCGTAGCCAGTAACTTGTAAAGAAATAACTTTGATGCCCCAACTGGGAATCGAACCACGGATCTTCGTTCTTTCCAGTTCCGAGACGGAATTTGCTCTTATCGCCGAAGTGGACTCTACATTCTCCACCCTCTAATGTCACGAGCCAACGGCCACACCGTGCTGAAGACACCGGTTCTCGTTAGATCACCGAAGTCAAGCAGCATCGGACGCGGTTAGTACTTGGGTGAGTGAACACCTGGGAACACCGCGTGCTGTTGGCACATTTCGGGTGCGGCAGCCCTGTGGTTTGCGCGCTGGATTTTCACGCTGCCACAAGTGCCGCCGTGTTCATGCGGAGTACGATCACGTTAAACAAGTGGGTCCGTAAGTCCTTCCGAGAGGTTGGTGGTAGGGGAAGGAGAGTACGATCCCTGTGGATGCCTCCCCCACTGGATTCCGGTCTAAATTGGGTGGCACTTCCCGGCCGTCCAAACGGTTACCTTACACCTTTCTGGTAGGTCGAACGGTCTGGGTCTCAACAATAACAACAACCCCCTAATGTCAGATGGCTTTACAAAGGGCAATCTGACTGACTACCTCCTGCTACTTTTACTTCATGTTAGCTTCCCGTTGCTGTTTCTATCCTCCAGGTCAGCTTTCTGCGTGATCTATGTCCTTCCGATTTGAAATCGACGCTCTTATATCCCAGGGTTCACTGAATTCGTGCTAGTCGTACTATAGGGTCACTTTCAGACCTTCGACATCTTTGCACTGTAGATATCCTAAATAATATATGGAGTCTTCCTATCTTTCGCAATACTAGAAATCCGGGGATAGCATCTCACCAAGAACTAACTCTCACTTCGACCTCGTGGTTTCCTCGAGAACGTGTCAAAAAACTTCTCTGATTGGCTACTTTTTTCTGACATTCTGTTCAACTGTTAATCACTTTATGTTCACGTCTTCTTTCCTATACGATAATGGTATTTGAAAGTCGAACCCCCCCCCCCCCCCCACGTGCAGATCATACGTGCCGATACCCTTTCTTAATTACTTCGCGGAAGTAGGGGTTGTCGCATGGTAAACCCATGAGCCAATATTTTCGGGAATGCGACCTAGAGTCTTCTTATTTATTTTTGGGGGTCAGCCTTTTCGTTCGGCCATCTGCACTCGAAATAGAAAACCAGGATGTCGAAGTTTCTTTAGATCTCGTATTCGTACCGAAATATTTTAACGTGCGGCTTTTCGGACAGATCATAGGGTTCTCGGCTGGCTTGAATTAGTTGGCCGAAAGAGTATCGTTAAAATCTTTCGGTACGAATACGAGATCTAAAGAAACTTCGACATCCTGGTTTTCTATTTCGAGGGCAGATGGCCGAACGAAAAGGCTGACCCCCAAAAATAAATAAGAAGACTCTAGGTCGCATTCCCGAAAATATTGGCTCATGGGTTTACTATGCGACAATATACCTCCATATTACCATTTTGTTTTATATTTTTATTCATCATGATTGTTTTATATTTTTATTTTATTTTATTGTGTCTATATGGACAATTGTGTTTTTTATATGCAATATGATGTTTTTCTATATGTTTGTTTATACTCACGGCCTTATTCATTTTCGCGCTCTTACCGGGCGTGTCCTAAAAAGGAAGTTACCTTAGGACAGGGGTCATCCGAAAAAATTACCTACTCTTTAGTCCAAGCCCACATAAGAAACATTTTTCTCCTTCTTCGACCCAGACCGTCCGACTTACTTGAAGGTGTTGTTGTTGAGACTCAGACCGTCCGACCTACCAGAAAGGTGTAAGATAACTGTTTCGACGGCCGGGAAGAGCCACCCAATTTAGACCGGAACCCAGTGGGGGAGGCATCTACAGGGACCGTATCCTCATTCCCCTACCACCGGAAGGACTTACGGACCCATATGTTCGTGACGGACCCACATGTTAACGCGATCGTACTCCGCGTAAACACGGCGGCAGTTTTGGCAGCGGAGGGAATCGAACCCGGGCCTACCGAGTGCAATTTCCGCACGCTAACCACTGGGCTACCGCGCCCTTACTCGAAGGTGTAAGGTATCTGTTTGGACGGCCGGGACAGTGCCGTCCAATTTAGATCGGAACCCAGTGATGGCGGCATCCAGAGGGATCGTACCCTCCTTCTTTTACCATCAACCTCTCGGAAGAACTTATACCCACATATTTAACGTGCCCTTACTTCCCGTGAACACGGGGACAGTTTGGGAAGAGGCAGGAATCGAACTCGGGTCGTCCAAGTGCAATCCCCGCACTCTAACGACTGAACCGTCCCACCCCCTTAAGAACGTCTTTTAACTGTTTCTGAGGCCCCTATCAACCATCTATTATATTGGACCATCTATTTATTATCTACTCTTATCAATAAAATACAGGGTTGATTTGTTCGGGCGCCATTGTAAAAAACCTTGCTGCCCCAACCGGGAATCGAACCACGAATCTTTGTACTGGCTAGTCGATAAGCTACCGTTGAGCTACTGGGACAGAATTGCAAGCTCTTATCGAAGTGGAATCTGCAACCTGCTAAATAAATCGTTGCCGACAACGGCTCAATGGATGCTTGAATGTTGTCAACTTAGCTGCCAGCACACATCATTTTAATAGTAATAATACTTTGGTATTACGCACAGAATAAAATACGTATTTCTAATTTCATTTTAGTGCTTTCATTTTGGCATATGTTGACTCGAATTTATAGCGCTTTCATTTTGGCAAATATTGATCCAATTTCATATTTTTTTGTAAATTTGGATACGAAAGAGATCAGGATGTTTTATTCTTCAGATCTGCCTGTGTAGATAACTTTGTATAGTGAGAACAGAGATTCTTATACTTCTTTCTGGAAGAATGAAATTAAATATTTTAATAGAATGTTTTAAATAATAATGTCACTTAAGCGTACTATAGAAATTTGCACAGAATTGTGAATTTTAAGTTTATATATTCCGTACGAAGGGCTGGTATATTGCTATTTCTAGTAAGTGTTAAAATTATGTTTATTGGAAAACTGTCGTATTAATTTAATCTAATTTTGTTTATAATGTATTTATTTATTTTTTTTTTCAAGTAGTTGGGAAACGAATATTTTGGAAAATACCGGCGTTGGGAATATTTTTTTTACGATTCCATATTCCTGCTGTGACGTTTAACGGCGAATTTATTTATTCTTCTTGCTTGTGTTTAACTATAAATAATTGAATTTTTAAGTACTCCTTATAAATTATAGTATCTTGTATAAACTACTGTTATACTCATAACAAGATAAAAACAACTTTTCCCATCCAATATCTTCTTCTGAAAGCCATTAAAGATTCTGCTCCGGTGCAACATTTATGACAACTGAGGCGTTTAAGAACAAATTATATATTTTAATACGGGGTTTATCTCCTTTTCTTTGTTATTACAACTTCGAAGAAGCTGGCACATCTCCGTTCGTCCCACCCAACCCTTTGAGATATCCTTGTACTGGATGGAGGAGGTGTGGCAAGAATAAACACCCACTCAACTATACCGGGTATTGGTCGATATCTTTCCACAAATCATTCTTTGCTAGATATGTTTGCTTTGTGCAGATTAACACCTTTCAAGCCAATTGTCTGTATCAGAAGGCGGATGTCTCAAGAGGAATTGACCTGTTTTTGTATGGGTTAGAATAGCAACAATATACTGCGGAATTTTGATCGGGAAATAATCTTAAACAAGAAATTTATGAAGGATCCTGCTTATAGTGGAAAATGAGGTGTACACTTCATTTTTGACGAAACTGTTAAGCATTTTTATTCTCGTTTGCATACTTATTTCGCACAGTCGTGCGAATTTTGAGAAAATTCAGAAGTGACATCCCCAGAACCGGAGATGGACATCCTTAGTGAAGCATCCCCTCTCTTAAATCCGATTCTGAATCCATATCAGTTATTATCTAAGCTCTATCTACAGCCAATCTTGAGAATTTGATGTTTCAATAATTTTTTTAACAGGAGTGGAAATCCACAGTGAACACCCAATCTCCTCTGGAATCTGATACTGCATCCATTGCAGTCATCTTCTGAGCTATATACGTAAATAGTATATATATATATATATATATATATATATATATATATATATATAGCAGATCCCGAGAAATAGACATTTTAAGAAAAATATTAATTATCGAATAGAAAATGATATCTCCAGAACCGGAAGTGTAAATCCTTAGCAAGTTTACACGTCTTTAAAACACATCTTTAAAACACATTTATCCCTCCGGAAATTGATTCAAAATCCATATCTCCGGTATTTGATTCTAAATCCTTATTTCTGGAATTTAATTCCAAATCCATATCTCCTGAATTTAATTCTAAATCCATATTTCCTGAATTTGATTCTAAATCCATATTGATTCCAATCCATTATTATAAATCCATATCGTTATCTAAGCTCCTATCTATAACCAACCCTGGTAAATAGATATTTCAAGGAAATTTTTTAAAGCGGAAGTTGTTGTTGTTAAAACCCAGACCGTCCGACCAATCAGAAAGGTTTAAACCGGAAGTGAAAATTTCTTAATGAATCACCCAACCTCCTTTAAAATTTTATGCTAAATCCATATCAGTTTTTATCTAAGCTCGATCTGTAGCCAAGTTTAAGAAATCGATGTTCCAGGTAAAATGAAAATTTTTGAGCCAGAAATGGAAAAAAGCGAAAGTGGAAATCTTTATTGACCTCCTCTTCTCTTCCGGAATTTGATCCTGAATCCAAATCAGTCATAGTCTAAAGTATATCTATAGCAGATACTGAGAAATAAATGGAAATAAATCCCGTATTAAAATATTTAAATAAAACCGTCAAATGATAAGGCAGACGATTTTTATTTAATTTCTTTCAATCTTAATCTATATAAATAAAATTGAAAATCTGGCAGTCTGTCTGTCTGTTTGTCCCATCATTACGAGAAAACGGCTGAACCGAATTTGATGAAATTTTGTGGGTAGCCTTGAAATAGCCCCACTTAAAATTTAGTCTAAGTTTCGAGTTTCAAAGATCAGTGGTTCTCAAGATATTAGTGAAAAACGAAACTTTCCTTTGTCTCATCATCACGGAAGAACGGCTGAACTGAATTTAATGAAAGTTTGTGGGTAGCCTTCAAATAGTACCTCTTAAATTTAGTCTAAGTTTCGAGTTTCTAGGACCAGGGTTTGTCGAGATATTAATGAAAAACAAAACTTTTGCCTAGGAGTTCTACTATCTAACTCCCTGGTTCCTCCAAACGAAATGGTTGAAAATCGTTTGCTTAAAATGTTAAAGGAATAAGACCAATCCCCATAGCTCTAGGATGAATCGTTTTCGAGATATTTTACTTCTTCGCATTTTTGCAGCGCGTTGCTTTCAAAAATTCGTCCAGGCGTTGAATAAAAACAAAAATCGAATTAAAACTGCGAATTCTGGGTCATTTTCAAACAATTATCCATGTTATTTTGCGCAATTAAACTTAATGAATTATGGGAAAAAGAAAAAGAAAATGAATTTATGTCTGTAAGGAAAGTAAGTCATGTATTGTCCACATCAAACTTTTATAGCTTTTATTCAGTGCCTGAGCTATATGTGTAGCAATTTTCAGCATTCTAGTTCATCTGGAAGCTGCTTAGAATTTCCGAACACGCATATATATTTTGTCTTTCATGTGTTATATAAATCGTCTCTGAGACTCAGAATACAGAGACGGTTAGAGATCTAGAACAAATAAATAATAATACTCTTGGATCTATCCAATTTATGCCATTTTTTTTAACTTGACTTTAATTGGGTAAACAAATTGGTCGCGTAATACTTGTCTTTCCTACGAGTTGAAAAACATTTCCATTAAACCAATCAACTGAGAGAGTGTTAACAGCAAGTTTATCACATGTAATTACTTCAGATGTCTCAAAGGAATGGGGTATATGTTACTACATGACTTACTTTTCTTGCGATTGGAGTAGCGAATTTCGTACGAAACGAACTTCTAAATATGAGTGGAAAAAAAAATCATTTGACGTAATGTATAACTTAATTACAGGAATCATACTAATTCGTTGTGTATCCACAGATTTTGCATCTTTAAAAGGTTGATAATGAGTCCCTTTTTCAATATACTGCATTAGATATTTTTTTCCCTCATTTCCAGAAAGTGTATTTTTCTCATTTTTATTTTCAAACAAGATTCAAAAGTTTACATATAAAACAGTATTCTTGATTTGTTTTCAATTATTATTCTTGGTTTAATTTTTGGTAATATAAATCTTATTATGTACAATTTAAATAATGTGGTTGTTACACATGGCTTTATTGGAAATCAGTCCATTACATAACTGGCATCTCACTAAGATACAAAGGCAGAAATACAAAACAGAGAATACTAACTAAACACAAAACTAAAATATTGTAAATCAAACAAACACAATGCCCAATAAAAAGAGGTCGAAGAAGGGGTCACGACCCCAGGGACAGTTCGTAATAAGTTCTAGCTTCCCAATACAGTCTGCAAGCATCACCTTGCTGCTGGGAATCTATCTATATATACTAATTGCCAAGTGTCCGTCTGTCTGTCTGTTTGTCCGTCTGTCACGCCTTTTTTAGGCACTTCCCGAATAGATAGAGACTTGCAATTTTGTACACGGCTCGGTCGTTCGATAAAACCCCCTGGAAAAATCGAATTTTTCGAAAACGTTCTCTA
This sequence comes from Amaurobius ferox, assembly GCA_951213105.1. Lineage (NCBI taxonomy): Eukaryota > Metazoa > Arthropoda > Arachnida > Araneae > Amaurobiidae > Amaurobius > Amaurobius ferox. Next base: position 155,502,196 of record OX578138.1, read on the forward strand.
GAGGGGGTGCTCCACACCAAAACGTTCGAAAAGTGAAATGATAAGAAAGCATACTTTGCGACGAGATAGAGACTTCAAATTTGGTGTATGGATAAATCGTTCTAAAGAAAGTGTGCAAATTCAGATTTCCAGTATTTTCTACTTAAGGTGATATCGCATATCAAAATGTTCGATTTACTGAAAAAATGAGAAAAGGCTCTATTAAAATTTGATAGAGGCTTGAAATTTGGTTTATGGGCTAATCATTTGACGAAAACACCCAAGACGAATATAGTTTTTCAAAAATGTTCGTTTAAGGGGGTGGTCCAGAGAAAAACGTTCGAAAAGTGAATTGATAAAAAACCATGCTTCAGAATGAGATAGAGATATCAAATTTGGTGTAAGGGTAGATAGTTTGGAAGGAAGAAAGTGTACAATTTCAGCTTACCAATATTTTCTACTTTAGGAGGTGCCTCACACCAAAACGTTCGATTTTCGGAATGAAGGAGAAACGCCCCTTTTAAAACGTCATATTTGGTATATGGGCGAATCATCTGATAGAAGAAATCACAAAAAGAATAGAGTTTTTCAAAAATTATATTTAAGGGGATGGTTACTCCACACAAAAGCATTCGAAAGGTGAAATGCTAGATAAGCATGATTCGCGATGAGATAGAGACTTCAAATTTGGTGTACATGTAAAAAGTTGGGAAGGAAGAAAGTGTTGAAGACCCAGACCGTCCGACTCATCCTGAGGACTTGAGCAACTATTTGGACGGCCGGAAGGAAGAAAGTGTGTAAATTCAGTTTTCCAACATTTGCTATTGTAGTTATTTGCTCACTAAAATGTTCGATTTGCCAAACAAATGAAAAACGCCTGCTTTACAATGTGATAGAGGCTTGAAATTTAGTATATGGGCTAACCATTTGACAAAAAAACCAAATATTAATAGTTTGACAAAAATATTCATTAACGGGATGCTACACAGAAAAACGTTCAAAAGGTGAAGTGATAGAAAAAACATGCTTCTCGATAGGATAGAGTCTTCAAATTTGTTGTACGGGTAGAAAGTTTGAAAGGAAGAAAGTGTGAAATTTCAGATTTCCAGTATTTGCTACTTTAAGGGGTGCCGCACACTAATATGTTCGATTTCCCGAATAATTGAGGCACGCTTCCTTTTAAATGTGATAGAGATTTGATATTTGGTATATGGACCAATCATCTGATAAAAAACCCAAGACAAATAGAGTTTTGCAAAAATGTTCATTTATGGGGGTGCTTCACAGAAAAAAGTTCGAAAGGAGAAATAATAAAATAGGGGGTGCCTTGGGATGAGATAGACTTTAATGTGGTGTACGGATATATAATTCGAAATGAAGAAATGCGCAAATTAAGTTTCCCAAAATTTTTTCTTTAGAGGGTTTCTGCACACCAAAATTTTCGATTTGTCGACTAAATGTGAAACAGCGAATTATTAAAAAATTTACATTATTCAGGGGCTGCTTATTGCGAGACCGTTGATTTTTAACAGGTATTCGGCTAGTCTTTATCTAAACCTGGGCACACTAAAAGGTGACTTCATTGTGAGTTCATATAACTTCACTACAAATGGGCCACACATTAGTGGGGAGAATTCCTATCAATTTAAATCAAGAATACAATTAAATATTTGATCATAATCAAGAGTACAATTTAAATATTTGATAATATTGATCTATTTTAGCAATGTACAATCGCTCGTTCCCCTGAAATCAATTCTTAAGCCACGTTAGGGTAAAACATTTTCGTTTGGCAGTTTATCCAGAAATGGTTACAATATCATCACAGAGTTACCATCCAGAGAAAAAGTACTGTAAATACAGAAAATAATCATAGAAAAAAGCAATCAAACAGTGGTCTTATTTTAAAATGGTCTATGCACAACTACGAAGTTCTTTTTATAATGCTACAAAAATTCTATATTTTATCCATAAAAATCGGCCTATCTAGTCCTGTGGAGCCGAACCGTCCAAACAGTTACCTTACACCTTTCTGGTTGGTCGGACGGTCTGGATCTCAACAACAACATACTTCCCCTTCCGTGACCGGTTGATCCGACGGACTTCCGTAACAATCCCGAGTCGATTCGCGCCCATAGAAGTTTCACTTCAAGAAATTCAGTTTCAGAACCTATTGCGAAAAAAGGCATTCAAGTTGAATGAATGAGAATGAGCAACAGGAGAGTTGACCGATGAAATAATTAATTATAAATTTAGTGAGTGATAAAGAAAAGAAGAGAGTAAAAAGGAAGATGTATAAAGTGCTATTCCACTTGAACCCAAGATCGTGACTTTTGCATGAACCATTACAATTTACTTTACTCTAAATTAAACTTCCAGTAACCTAAAGACTAGAGTTCGCCGAAGAAATCACGACATTTAACAAATAAACAAATTTATTTACAGCTAACTTCGCTGGGAACTCAAAGCACACTTATACCATATATATGTTACAAATCTATATACAAAGTATTTACAACGCTAGCATTACAAATTCCACCCGAGACATACTAAGCCACCATGAAATTCAACCCTAAGTGATTATTAAACTGACATTAAATCTGAACCTATGATGATGCAACTACGACACAATATATATACTCGCAAGATTGTAGGCTATACTCTCGCTGCTACCTTCCACGGGCGATCAGAACACACACACGGGCGAACTCGGCAGAATGGCAGAGCCGTAATTCTAAAGTCTGCCCTTCTTATAGATCTGGCCTATCATGAGTATGCGATTCTTCGGAATGAAAATTAAGAAGTTTAGGACATAAATTAAAATCAGAAAAAGTAAAATTAGAATAAAATGATAATAAATAATAGAATAATCACAGATGCTATATGTGACCAAGAGAATGCTTAATTTCACATACGGAAAATGCGATTAACCTTTTGCTTACGGATGTGGGACGCCAGTACCTGTAAAGGGGGATCGAACTGTTTGGGATAGGGTATGTTAAATACCTGTCTTTTCGAGGGTTTCTTTTCGAGGGGTTCTTTTCGAGGTCCTTTTCGAGGTCCTTTTTGAGGTCCTTTCGAGGTTCTTTTCGAGGGGTTCTTTTCGAGGGTTCTTTTCGAGGGGTTCTTTTCGAGGGGTTCTTTTCGAGGGGTTCTTTTCGAGGGTTCTTTTCGAGGGGTTCTTTTCGAGGGTTCTTTTCGAGGGGTTCTTTTCGAGGGTTCTTTTCGAGGGTTCTTTTCGAGGGTTCTTTTCGAGGGTTTCTTCGTTTGGGATGGACGCTGTCCCACTCGTAAGCAAAAGGTTAAGACCGCACTACGATGTTTGATGCTTCAAACAGAAGGATGAAAATACACAGAGTATATATTACAGTACATATTTCCTTAATGGCAGAGATGTGGGAGATCCTAGAAGGGAGGGGAACATCGTTGCAAATGTCAGCGTTAAATTGTGCAGTGCAATATAACAAGCTTCTTCCGTGTGAACCGAGTTTGGACACATCCGAGCTGTTCTCGATCCACATTAGCTCAAATGATCCAGACTCTACTGTAGTTGCATTTTGGGGTCAACAAGCGCCCGATTACTTTGCACCACTACAGCGCACACTTCAGTGCTACCGAAACCTCATACCTTGGGGGCAAGCGCACCATTATTTTCTTCCCAAACCCTTAAGTCGAATCCAATACATTTTATTTCCAAACACTCGGAGGCGTGATACTATAATCTCCGTCTCGCCACTCCTCTCAGCCGCCTTCTTGGATGATGAAAACTTAATATTCCGAAACAAAACAGCCTCTCCATCCCGTCTTCCACCTCTTTTAAGTCCACCCCCCGCAACAGGTGCGCTCCTTACAGGAGCGAGCAATCGAAGACTGCCGTGTAATTACTGCTATGTTGTTCTAACAATGAAAAGCACCCGAAATCGGAAGGGGGGACCACTCCCTTGGCTGGATCTTTGGCTAGATGCTGGCGAGATGATGGATGAAGTCGCTGATGGAAACGGAAGTGATGCGGTGATTTCGAGTGACCCAGTATTGCGGGAGGATGGGGAGGAAGGCGAGGCTAGCTGAGGCGTCGCGAACCATAACTGGAAGCGAGAAAAAACGACTTATCTCATTTTGTGCAGATTACAAATTAACCACGAGCAGACGACCGACCTGCAGCGGATAAAACGAGAGCAGGCTTGCTATATGGCAAATTCTGCTATTGAGAAACCGAAACACTTTTTTAATTTTATGTATTTACAGACAGCAATACACAGGCTGGTGACATCGTGATTACTTTTAACATACGAATGTGTATACATTTATGTTAAAAGTATACACATTCGTGATTACTTTTAACATAATTAAGATAAAATAGTCATATAAAATCCTCTTATTATAAAAGTAAACGTGAACAAAAAAATATAAAACAAGAAAGATCAATCATGCATAAATCATTGATTATGAAACACTTTCTAACTTCAATGCAATTTTATTTAAATATCTCTAAAATGCGATACATTCCTCGATAATATTTTTAAAATTATCACAATACTACATTAATTTATTATATTTGAAAACTTAAAACTTCATCGAAATAAATGAACTTCATTCAAATGACGGCATTGAAATAAATTGCCTGGTTTAAACATCTCTTAAATGCGATACATTCCTCGGTAATATTTTTCAAATTATCACAATACTACAAAAATTTATTATATTTGAAAACTTCATCGAAAACAAATGAAATTTATTCAAATGACGTCATCGAAATATAACACGCCTGGCTCTCTCTATAAAAGCAGCATTTCATTCATTTCATTCATCACAATACTATAATAATTTATTTTATTTAAAAACTTAAGACCATGGAGATACAAGTAATTAAACTCTATGCTTAAAACTTCATCGAAAAAAATTGTCCTTCTCCCTGTAAAATCAATGAATATTTCATTCATATCAGCTATATTGCAGACTCCATGAGCTAAATAATTTTGCTTTAAAGAAATGCAGCAATTCTTATACAACTCATTTTACATATTTTGCTGTTTACATTTTCCATAAGTGAAAAGTAGGCTTCGTTGTAGAAATAATCAAAGTTGGATGATCATTTAAACTCAAATATATTGTAATTTAGTTGTTTCAGTATGTAGATGCGCAGAATTTAAGCAAAAATAAAGCGGTTTTAGGACGAATACAACACTCAATATGAATTAAAAAGAACTTTGAAAATCACGATTTTGAGACAAGATGGATGCCATATTTTATTTTGAAGTGCACGTTATCTCTTCATATAATGGTCACGTGATCGCTTCATATAAAATGTGTAATTATTATTTTTATTTTTAGTTAAAAAACTACTGAATATATTTTGCTGAAATTTTTTTATATATTTTATGGGATAATTTGAATATTTCCTAAACCTTTCGAAGCAATTTGTCAATTTTAAATCCGCTTAATAAATGTTTGAAAAATTAGGTCCCATAGGGTTCAATGTATTTCATTTTTTCAACCCGGGTTCAATCCAAAACTAATTGAGTGATTTTATTCATTTATATTCCCATAGGTCCCATAGACCGTCTGGATAACATACTAAAATTTCATTTTGATAAAGTCATTTTTACGGCAGTTATCGTGCTAACGAACAGACAGACAGACAGAATGAACAAAGTTATAAACACTTTTCAACTTTGTTGTAAAGTGTTAACAAAGTCATAAACACTTTTCAACTTGTTGCAAAGCGTTAATAATAAAATAGGTGTTCACAAAATATAGCTACAATGTATGAGACTCCTGCTTACCCTTGTATTAATTTTACAAAGTCAAGGTATTTGGAATTGTAGCCATTAAAAGTATTTGGACTGTGCGTCTTCACTCGACTTTCTCACGCATTAATATTCGAAACCCTGGTTATTGTATTTAATTATGTATTTCATAAAAATTATTTTTCTTTTGAAGCTGACAAGAACTTAGTAACGCCGATAACTTGAATTTATTTGGTTTATGTGCTTAATATAAACTATTCTTATACCGTTAACAACCAAAGTAAAATTCAAATAATCACTTCTCTCATATACTATACACTTCCACACTTTGTTTAAGGAATTATAATTACTTACCATGAGAAATAATGCATGGGAATCTTAAAATTAGAATCAACCGAGTTTTAATCATGAAAATGACTAAAATTTCTATTTAGTTCTAGTTTTTTGTTAGAAATAAATGATCTCTCCTCGCTACGGAAGACCGACAAATTCAAAAACACTGACTCTCGCCTTTCCGCAAGAAAAGGAATGTGTTTACATCGTGTGATCTGCGCGCGCATCATAAGACACTACCGGTGCACTTATACGAACCAAAAGTTCTGTTCTGTGTTGTTGATGTTTTGTACTGTGACGGAGCAAAATGCTCGTTTCTTCTTCTATGTAATTTTAAATGCAGAATCTAATTAAATAATCTTTTCTTTCAATCAAGCGCAATTATTCCTGACATCAAGATGGTAACCAAACACAATAAAAATGATATTTCTTTTAAGACTTTAGGGGAAACGAAGTCAAATTGCCCTACGCCCTTCGCTCAGAAAGGTAAGCATTTTACCTTATTATAATTATGCTGTTTATAAAGAAAAATGATATAATAACATATTTTTTCTCATTGTTGAGGCAGAGTGCCATTACCTATGCACAACCGAGATCCTATATATTTTTATCAGATTATGAGACTGAAGTATAAGCCTGTCTCGCTAGAGAAATTTGTATTAATAAAATAAAATAGCAGCATTTTCATGAATAATATTATTATTATTTGAAGAGGGGCATAAGCATAAGTAACCGAAAGTGATTTTTTTACGGAATAAGATAAAAAGAAATACCGTACTCCAAATAAACAAAAAAAAGAAAACGTTTCTCAAGGAAACTAAAAATAAATTATAATGGCATCTATACAGGAAAATCACTTGATTGAAAAATTTAACCAGAGTAACTACTCCAATTGGAAATTCAAAATGGAAATGATGTTATTGAATAAAGAATTATCAGAAACGATAACCGAAGTGGCTCCTGACCCAATTACCGACGAATGGCAGAAAAAAGATAGAAAAGCCAGAGCGCTCATAAATTTATGTATAGAGGATTCCCAAATCGTTCACGTCAAAAATTTCACCACGGCGCGCGATACATGGAATGCGCTTCGCGCAATACACGAAAGAACAAATTTATCCAGCAAGCTATACCTTTTACGAAAGTTGTACAGTATAAAGTTAGATGAAAGAGGAAACATGCAGCAACATATAACCAAAATTCTGGAGACAGTGGATAAACATAAAGCAATCGGGGAGGAGATTAATAATTCGCATGTATCAGCACTATTTCTGTGTTCGCTACCCCCCAGTTACGAAACATTGATAACGGCTTTGGAAGCGCGACCGGAGGATGAATTAACGCCAGAATTCATTAGCAGCAAACTGATTGATGAATATAATAGACGTAGGGATCACCAAGAAATGCCGCAAAACATGGCAAAGGCTTTTCACTCGAATAAAAAATTCTCTAACACCTACGGCTACAAAATGGATAACAAATACTGCTCACATTGCAAAATGAAGAACCACAACAAATCTGAATGTTGGCGTCTAAAGAATAAGACCAACGAGCCCGGCAGATATAAAGATTATAAAAATAAATTCAGACACAACTCATCACAGTTAGTGTATGAGGGAAACGACAGACCTGCCGCTAAATCACGAACACAAGAAAGATATTCAGACACTGTAGATAAAGTAGGATCGAAATTTAGAGACTTAGCGCTCATAACGAATCAAACTGAAGAAGACAGCTGGATCGTTGATAGTGGTTCCTCATCCCACATAACAAATAATGAGAATTTATTCACTAAAATAAATAATGCAAACAAATCTGAAGTTATTGTTGCTAACGGTAAAGCCTTAACCGCCTATGGGTCAGGCGAAGTAAAAATAAAAAGTCGAGCCTCGGATGGAGAGATAAGACAAGTAACACTACAGGAAGTACTATTTGTGCCAGAACTGAAAGCTAATTTATTTTCCGTACGAAAAGCAACACAACGTGGATGCAAAGTAACTTTTACTAAAGACAACTGTCAGTTAACTTACAATGATGAAGTATTCTTAGAAGGAAAAATAAAAAATAACCTATATGAGCTAGACCTGCTCACACCACAAAACAAAAATGTTACATATATGGTAAATAACTGTAACAACCCCAATTGTGTTACATTATGGCACAGAAGAATGGGCCACAAAAACTTCGGCTCTATAAAGGAAATTAAATCGAAACAGTTAGCCGAAGGCATAAACATCAACGAATGTAAACATGAACTAAATTGCGAAACTTGTATAAAATCAAAACTCACCGACATGCCATACCCCAAATCTACTCAAAACAGGGGGACTCATATTCTACAACTTGTGCACAGCGACGTATGCGGACCAATGCAAACTCCCACCATAGGAGGAAAATCATACGTGCTAACATTTATTGATGATTTCTCCAGGTACACAATGATCTATCTCTTATCAAAAAGGAGTGAAGTTTTGTGTAAACTGAAGGAATACATCGCTTTTACGACAAACAAATTCGGAAAAAGACCAGAAATACTGAGAAGCGATAATGGCGGCGAATACGTCAGTAAAGAATACGAGGAATATCTAAGTGACAACGGCATACATCATCAGTTGACCGTGCCACACTGTCCATCCCAAAATGGCGTAGCGGAAAGAAAAAACAGGTCACTAATCGAGATGACACGAGCTATGTTGTCAGAAGCAAATTTAGGCAAAAAATTCTGGGGAGAGGCTATAAACACTGCCAATTACCTACAAAATAGACTTCCCACAAAGGCCAATTCAAAAACACCGTACGAAATGTGGACTGGTATGAAACCAAATCTTCGTCATTTAAGGGTCTTTGGCTGTAAGGCCTATTCCTACATCCATAAAAGCAAACGAGGAAAATTAGATGAAAAAGCCCAAGAAGGAATTTTTGTCGGATACGACGACAGATCAAAGGCTTACCGAATATATACAGAAGGAAAAAACATAACACTTGCTAGAACAGTTAAATTCCTCGAAAAATCAATGCAAATTTCAGAATTAAGCTCAAAGGAATTATTCGAAGGAACAGATAGTGAAGTCGAAATAACTAATGCTCAAACAAAAGAAAAACCTGAAGAGGGTGAGATTGAGTTTGAGGCACCGTCAGATGATGAACAAATAAATTCTGATTACATAACCGTCAATCAACCTCGCAGATCCGAGAGATCGAACAAGGGAGTACCTCCCGATCGACTCATCTACTTAGCGCAACACCGTCGAACCCAGAGACTATAATGAGGTACTAAAAATTAAGAGCCCACAAGAGAAACAAAATTGGCTAGACGCTATGGAAGAAGAAATGCAATCTTTGCAAGAAAATAACACATTCACATTGATGGAACCCCCGCATGGAAGAAAAATAGTTGGTTCAAAATGGACATATAAAATTAAACAAGACTCTCAGGGAAAAATAGCTAAATACAAAGCTAGACTGGTAGCAAAAGGATTTTCACAAAAATACGGTGAAGATTATTACGAAACTTTCGCACCAGTGGTCTCACACAGCACAATTAGAGCATTCCTGGCAGGAGCAGCATTTAGAAAACATAACGTACAACACATTGATATCAAAACTGCTTTCCTACACGGGGATCTAGACGAAACAGTTTACATACAACAGCCAGATGGCTACATCTCCCCTGGTAACGAAAACAAAGTATGGAAATTAAATAAAGCTATATATGGGTTGAAACAGGCCGCAAGAGCCTGGCATCTAAAAATAGGTGACTCTCTAAAACAATTAAAATTCGTACAGAGTACTGCTGATCCATGTTTATTCAAAAAGGGAAAAGGAAGAGAAACTGTCTATGTAATCGTATAGATGATATTCTAATATCAGGATCAGAAGAACAAATTGACAAAACAACGAAAGAATTGGGCAGGCAATATGAATTAAAAAATTTGGGTGAAGTTAATTATTACCTTGGAATTAACATAAGAAAAAACCATAATGGAGATTATCTATTAAATCAAAAAAATAAGATTGAAGAAATTGTAAATACATTTAATTTGCAAGATTCAAAGCCCTATAGTACACCAATGGAAACTGGATATTTGAGAAATGAAACAGAAGAAAACCTGCTTCCTAATAACACCAAATATCGCCAAGCTATTGGAGCTCTTCTATATATTGCCACGGTCACAAGACCGGACATCACTGCTGCTACAAACATCTTAAGTCGGAGAAATGAGAAACCACGTCAAATGGATTGGAACGCAGTAAAGCGTCTGATAAGTTATCTAAATCATACAAAGGATCTAAATTTGGTAATAAAATCAACAACAAAACCAATTCTTACAACATACGCTGATGCCGACTGGGCAAGCGATAAAACGGATCGGAAATCCACGAGTGGTAATCTTTTCTTAATTGATGATTCTCCTATACACTGGTTAAGCAAAAAACAATCATGTGTTGCGCTTTCCTCAGCAGAGGCGGAATATATATCCGCTGCTAACGCAGTTCAAGAAGTACTGTGGTTAATCAACCTACTCAAAGATCTCGATATGCTTCAACAGCTCCCGATTACTATTTTCGAAGATAACCAATCATGTATAAAAATGATTGAATCACCGAAGTACATGTCAAGAACCAAACATATTGACATCAGATTCCACGCCATAAGAGATTTTCAGGAATCGGGTGTAATCCAGTTGAGTTATCTTCCAACTAAGCTAATGACAGCGGACATGATGACAAAACCGCTGCCAAAGCCTGAATTTTTGAAGCACAGATCCAAACTGCTACAGCCGTGATATGCAGCTCCAGAGATCAAGGGGGACTGTTAGAAATAAATGATCTCTCCTCGCTACGGAAGACCGACAAATTCAAAAACACTGACTCTCGCCTTCCCGCAAGAAAAGGAATGTGTTTACATCGTGTGATCTGCGCGCGCATCATAAGACACTACCGGTACACTTGTACGAACCAAAAGTTCTGTTCTGTGTTGTTGATGTTTTGTACTGTGACGGAGCAAAATGCTCGTTTCTTCTTCTATGTAATTTTAAATGCAGAATCTAATTAAATAATCTTTTCTTTCAATCAAGCGCAATTATTCATGACATCAAGATGGTAACCAAACACAATAAAAATGATATTTCTTTTAAGACTTTAGGGGAAACGAAGTCAAATTGCCCTACGCCCTTCGCTCAGAAAGGTAAGCATTTTACCTTATTATAATTATGCTGTTTATAAAGAAAAATGATATAATAACATATTTTTTCTCATTGTTGAGGCAGAGTGCCATTACCTATGCAAAACCGAGATCCTATATATTTTTATCATTTTTCACATAACGTATCTACATATAAAACAATGTACGCATCTGACAAAATCTCGAAATTGGAAAATTTCCAAAAAACATTACTTTTTCTATACAATAGTGTTACGAGAAAATAAAAACTATCGATACGTTAGAAATTGATACATTCTTATGTTTATAATTATATAACGGATACAGACTTATTGACAGACATATTTTGCTTTTGGACATAGATATGTTCGAAGAGGTGTACGAAGACGATGTAAAGTGCCTTTCTAAAAAAATCATCACATTGATTCTTGGTCACACTTCACATTAATTCATTTCAGAATCTTTAACTGCGTTCCAGAATATTCTTACTTCTTTTAATAATACTATAATACCGTCATCTTCCAAATGTATGTCCCTTTATAATCGATGTTTACTTACCCGAATGTACAAATTCTTCTCCGAGAAAATAAATGAAATGTTCGATTAATAAGGTTAGTCAGATTGACGTATTTTTTTTTTCTTTTTCAGTATATTGCATTGAAAAAGAACTCTACTGTAAAACTTTCGAATTCGAATTTTTGTCGGATTGACACGTTTGGAGCATCCCTAATCTCGAATCAAAGTTTATGAGTCTATGCGTGAGTGCATATATGTGAGGCTCTGCGTGACATCTCCAGAATAAATGAATTAGAGTTCTAATCAAGTGGGTTATTGTCGCAATCTGTGAATATTGAAATCCCATTGATTGTAAATGCAATCAAACATTTGGAAAAAACACACATTTTTTAATAATTTTTTTACCTAATTTACCTAATTAAAATAATTACTCTTTACCTAATTTATTTTGAAATACCATAATGGCACTCATTTTCGAACGCTGGCATGAATCGTTTTCGAGATATTGCCCGTATTCGAAATACATTTTCGAAAATGATACATTAAATACTGAAAAGTATAAAGTATCGTTAAATACGTCGGATTTTTCATCTGTAATATTATTAACTTCATTCTTGTATAGATTTAACATGTTCTATTCACGAGAAAATACATTTTGTAACAGTTTTACATTTTGACGGTAACAAATTCGCACAATTTCATACATGTTGTTCATAAAACACGTGATATTAATAAAATGTCGATGACAATTTGCTCGTGAATATACAGGGTGGCCATAATTAAAGTAGAGGTGTTTAGAGCCCCACCGTGAGAAAACTGTTGGGTCAAACTCAACCAAATTTGCAGTAAATACTATCTAGACTATGGAGTTTTGAAAGTTCGAATTTTTACCACCGCGGGCCAAAGTGGCGCTGTAAGGTCCATTTTGGGAGTGAATTAGGCATAGGAAGTACAGAAAGTTCCGTCAATGCTGAGAGGTATCGAACAATGACACTGGACTTTGTTATTCCGCAATTCTTACAGCAGATAAATGACTCTTGGTGTTTAAATACAAAAGTATTACTCAAAGTATCTTTTCTCATGAAGGGAACGAACTAGATCTACGAGAATGATATCACCAAATTTTTCGCATGATACTACGTATGAAAAGTGACCATGTTTTTCAACAGTTAATATATTTTTTTAATTTATAGGATTTTTTGATAAATTTATTTAAAAAATGTGCAATATCTCGGGAACGGTTCATGCTAGCTTTCTAAAGTTTGTCAGCCGTTTTCTAAGGAAAAATTACATAAGAAATGTTTATTTGCGTAACTTTATTAAAGGTTCTGATTTTTTGATGATTATTTCAAAATTTCACTCAAAAATTTAGGAGGATTCTGAACATTCAATTGTGTTTAAAAACAATAAACTTCCAGTATTCATGGATTGTAATTTTTGTACCAAATTTCATTCGAATCGCTCCATTCATTCGTGAGATATCGTCTCCACACACACAGGGCGCAGTAGCTCAGTGATTAGCGAGCGGGAATTGCACTCGGTAAGTCCGGGTTCGATTCCCGCCACTGCCAAAACTGCTGCCGTGTTCACGCGGAGTACGATCACGTTAAACATGTGGGTCCGTAAGTCCTTCCGAGAGGTTGGTGGTAGGAAAAGGAGGGTACGGTCCATGTGGATGCCTCCCCCACTGGGTTCCGGTCTAAATTGGGTGGCACTTCCCGGCCGTCCAACAGTTACCTTACACCTTTATGGTAGGACGGACGGTCTGGGTCTCAACAACAATAACACACACACACACAGACACACATCACCTGAAAAATGTTCGATTCGTGATCAGGGATGCTTGAAATGTGCTCTCCCATCGAAAACTCGAATTCGAATTTTCGATCCCGTCACAATACTTTCCTTATACATTATACTATGTATATAAGGAAAGTAAAAAAAAACATATTATAAGTAAAAACAAGTTTTTCAATGTACTCCTATATGCAACGGTAGCACACGAAAAAGTAAAAAACGCATTTTAATCACACACGAAATTGAACCCAATTGAGTGTATAGGCAGATTCAATTCAAAATCATACTATATAAATATTATCGTTATCCGAAATTAATATCATCCAAAATTGATATTATGCAAAATTGAGAAATGAGAGTGTGGGCAGGCGAATTACTTTCAACAATTTTATTTAATATCAATTTTGGATATTGATAAGATTTATATAATATTGTTGTTGTTGTTGTTGCTTATAACCTCCTGTTTCGGCGAAGCCGCAAACAGGACCAGTGATGCCTGAAGACGGACAAAGAATGACACAAGACAAGATCACAAAGTTTATTAACACAAACAAGCATCACTGTCGAAGGTCAGGGGGGGGGGGTGCAGCTTCTCATTTAACGAGGACCCAGAGGGCGGGAGATTGTCTTCATCCTCAAGAAAACAACCATGCCTTCCTCGGGATTCGAACCCAAGCCCACTAGACAGCAGTCGGAGACGCTATCCACTTCAACGCCTGGGCGGCATAATATTGTTTTAAGGTGAATCCGTCTAATATCAATTGGGTTCGATTTCGTCTGTGATTAAAATTTATTTTCCACTGTTTCGATTGCCACTGTTGTTCGATTGCCACTGTTGTTCGATTGCCACTGGGAGGACATTGAAAAACTTGTTTTTACTCATAATTTATTACATTTCTTTTAGAAGTTACTTCAGTAGGTGGGTAGTGATAGTTATGTGCTACCCACAACATTTTTTTTTAATAATTGCGCGCTATTGATTTGACTATCCATAAAGACCGTTTTATTAGTTACATATTTGTCTCTATTTTGCCGTCCTTGTCAGTCCTGTTCTGCCAAGAATTTACCACACCCATGTTTTAGGATATGCTCTTGTATGCCATTATTAGATTTGTCTGACAACAGCACAATGGAATTTGCATAAAACCACGCACCGCAGGGCATCCATCGATCTATTACAATAGATCGATGGATGCCCTGCATAGCACAAAAGCTTGTCAAGTAGAAAGGTGAAAAAACGAAACTCTTAAAAGGGAATTTATCAATTTCTCGTTTGCCTAACTGTTGCCCCGAAGTTATTGTGGGTTTGTCCTACAGATTTTTTCCTTCCACGGACAATCGGGCAACAACAGGTCTTGCTTTGTAATTACGGCATTGCCCGTTGTTTCAGGCGGCACGGTGTTGCTTCTAGGAGGGTGGGGCTTTCTCGCCTTGAGACATAGCAGTGTGATTCGCAGAATTGTATGGATGCACTTATATGGAAGGAATTCGCATGGAAGAGATGCAGATGGATAGAGATAAGGGTGCTGCAGATTGGGGTCATTCTTGATGGATTCGCGGTTATAGCTTTGGATGATCCTTAAGGTTATGTTCATCCCAGTTTAGGATGGGAATGGGACGGGAAATGAGCATCATTATTCTATCAACAACTCGTTTATAGAAGAAAGATAAACTTGTTTTTATTTTCCCTGCAATGCAAGACAATAAGGAAAGTATTGGATTGAAGATGAAAATTGGAATTCGAATTTTCGATGAATTTGCATATTTTGGGCCCTCAAAAGACGCATGTATAATTCATTTTTCTCTCCAATGCACGAGATAGGGAAAGTAATGAAACAAGGATGAAAATCGAAACTCGAGTTTTCGACGGATCTACACGTTTCAAGCACTACAAAACACGAACACACCCTTTTTAGCGTGACATGTGTGGGCAATGCAAATATCTACCCTGGCTCAAATATCTGTTTTATAAAATTTGTAGCTTACCTTAATGCTGATTAGATATTGGTACGATTTAGTAAAATAGAACCCGCCTTTCTTGAGAAATGGCCCGCAAAACTTTTCAAAATCTGAAATAAAAAAACAAATATACGGAAACGTATTTATTAAATGCTTGTTTTATACTTAATTTTTGACGATAAAAGGAACAACGCCAATCGTATATAAAAATATTTCTAAAATTGGTTAGCAACTATATATATAAAAATATTTCTAAAATTGGTTATTACATATACAAAATTAAACGAATAATTTTCAAAGATATATACATATATATACATATATACAAAATATATATATACAAAACTATTTATGCAAACATACATACAAAACTATATATACAACATTTACATACAAATCTCAGAGATTACCATGGCTTTCAATACTATATTGATACATACAATGATTAAACCAAATGTGAATTTAAAATTAATTTGATTGCAGTAATTATAAAAAGATTTAGAAGTACTATAGATAAATATGCAATAAACAGTGAGCTAATGTGTGGTGGTTACCAGTAATAATTCACAGGATATGTTCGTTTTCCTCTAGGAATTGAATTATAGTTTTTATTCTCTGTTTAGCCCAGCTATTACCCAGAAGGTTTTCGGCAAATATTGGCATATGTTGTCTACTGGGCCTTTTAAGGTGATAGTTCTTTGTAAGTTCGCAATCAAATACAAAATGTTTCGGAGATCCTATTTCACCACAAATACAGTTTTCGGTGTCTTTCTTTTGGATTTTGTAAAGATAGGTTGGGAAACAGCCATGCCCTGAGAAAAACTGTACCAATTCTCTGCTGCAAATCAGTTGCTCTTGAGATACTCTGGGAAAATAGTTGAATGTTTCTCTTCCTTTCTCACTTTCATTCCACTGCTGTTGCCACTCTTTTATGGTATTAATATTCAGATGTGACCTCAGCGATGAACAGGGATATGGTAAGTTTGTACTCTGAACAGAGATATCTGACGTCGCCTCAAAAGCTAAACAGTCTGCAACTTCATTTCCCAGAACACCCGAGTGACCTTTAACCCATCCTATAAAAAACTTTTGATGGATGCTGTTGGTTATGATAGTTACAATTTGATGAGCTATTGGATTCTTCGTTTGATATTGTTTAAGAGTTTCGATGCTCGATAGACTGTCAGAGTAAATAATGATATTCTTATGCAAACTTTTGGTAGCCCAAAATACAGCTTCCTTTATTACGAGCAGCTCTGCCTGGAAGACGCTATTTTCATAGTGCAGACGAGTTGACCACTTATGAACACACATGCCATCGTAAAAAGCACAGTAGGCTGATGCTGTTCCAGAATCAGTTCTAGAGCCATCTGTATAAATATTTATGTAATTAGAGGGGGGTCTCTCGATGGTTACTAGTGTTTCGAATGGTGGCAACTAGGTTATGGCATCAATTTCAAACAACGGGCACTATCACCAGGAAGCCAGGCTAAGGCCGCCCAAGAGCACGACACCTCGGAGGATCCATACGTGGCATTAACTGCACGACACCATCGAGAGATGACGGCTAGAAAGCTCTATCAAAATCTCACTGCTGCGTCTGGAACAATAATTTCTAGACAAACTGGATACAAATGCCTAGCACAGAAGGCCCTTTACGTCTATCGACCAGTGGTGTGTGTCCCCCTCAACAGGTCGCAAAAGAGAGACCTTCTTTCAAGGAGTCAGGCACACCGTTCTTAAGCACAGCCAGGTCGGAGCAGTGTCCTCTTGAGTGATGAATCGAGATTCAGTACCTAACGTGATTTCCGACGAGTCTTCATCTGGAGAGAGCCTGGTTCCCGCTATCGTCCCTCCAACGTAAGGGAAATCGACCACTTTAGCGGAAGTGAAATCCTTGTGTGGAGAGCCATCATGTTGGATGGCCTTACAACACTGCACATCTTCGATGCGGGAACTGTGACCACACAGCGCTGTAGGGATGAGGTCCTGAAACCTTATGTGAGGCTTTCCGGGAAGCTGTAGAAAAGGACTTTATTTTTATGGCCGATAACGCGAGGCCACACAGAGCTGAACTTGTCGACGATTTCCTGGAGGAGGAAGGTATTCACCGTATGGTATGGCCTGCGACGTCGCCGGATCTAAATCTTATACAGCATGTTTGGGATGCTCTAGGAAGAGCCATTTCATGACGACAACCCCCTCCCAGGACCTTCCAAGCGTTAAAATCTTCGCTTTCAGAAGAATGAGATTTGTTACCACAAGCTATGATCAACAACCTCATTTACAGTATGAGGGCCCGTTGTGCTGATTGTAAAGCTATGCGGGGTGGCCACACTTCTTATTAGCCGGACCATTCTGGAGATATGATGTATCAAGGTATGGCCGTTTTTGGTCTCATTTGCATATCCCAAAAAATATATACCTCCTGTTCATTTTGTTATGTTACTATTCTCTGTCTCACAGTATGAGGCATCTGTGTAAAATTTCATTACAATAAACTGATTAATTTTCGAAATATCACATGTTTTATGTTTGTAACCTTAATTTTGGTCACCAGTGTATATGTATATGAAAATGTTCCGCGAGATGAAACTGTGTGCCGAGTTTCAGCTCTTTGCGTGATCGGGAAACCGAGAACAAAACCGTCAAAGATGTTGAACGAAGGAACAAACATAGTCCATGTAAAGTTGAAGGGAATAGTGGGGTGAAAACGAAAAAATTTTTGAGTCTGTAGGGAATGTATTTTTTCCTTTCTTTTAAATGTATTGCATATATATAGGGAAAATATATCAAATATAGTACAATTGTACCACCTTCAATGTGTATATAAACAGAAAATTTTGTATATGTAAAATATATTTAAAAATCGAAGGTATGCAGCATATAATTCTTTTCTAGAGACTCTTAAACTCATTTTTTATCACTTTCCCACATAGTTGTAAAGTGTTTATGACGTTGTTCATTCTATCTGTCTGCCTGTCTGTCCGTTCGCACGATAACTTCCGTAAAAATGGCTTACTATAATTAGAACCAGAGTAACCCTGAATTGACTTACGTACCAAATTTTGAAACTTTTCATCAGTTTTTGAGCTAGAGCGGATACATATATTGCACACACACACACACACATACAGAGAGATAGATATAAACACACAGACAGACACACAAACACACACACACACACACACAGATAAATACACAGACAGATAGATACACGCACACATACACATAGACGTCACACTAAAAATGGCGGATTCGTGTTCTAAAGTGCCCAAAACGTGTAGATCCGTCGAGTTCCCTACTTTCCGTACCCAAAACCATGTCCTGTAGGGAAAGTAAAAAGTATTTTGAAAGGACAATCCAAATGGTTTCTGTTACTATTGTTACTCGTATGAAAAACATCTGGTCGTCAATAACGCAATATGGGAGTATGAAGACGAAACTGAGTCGAAAAAGACTGAAGACGAAACTGAATAGCCGGACAAAGCTTCTACATAAAAAGCTTCTACCTACAAAGCCATACGTGTAGGGTGATTCATGGTTATATTAGATTTATGATATATACTAGCATTTTAATTAAAATAACGTATACCGGAAACGTCAAACGGAAATTGCTCCACATATAAAATGGCTCCGATCTTGGACGGTTGCTCATTCATTCTCTTCCCATATTGCCTCCGCTCGTAAACATCTCCAGTTACGGGCGACTTTGACACCTCTGACACGCTGCATTCGAAAGTAAATTGCAATTTATTCGCCATCTGCGGCATCGCCTAATTGAGGGCTTGTCCGCGGCGCATGTGGGATGCCGTCCGGGACGAAACTGATAATGTCGTGCCTTCATCAGCATCTCCAATGAGCCAATCAGTCACCTAGCGGGCGGTAGTCGCTCTCCGCGTTGCAGTGTCGCCCTCGCGATGTCCGTTAACGGCTTCTCCTAATCTGTGTGGCATCGGTCGCGATTTGTTGCGCGATTCATTCTTTAATTTCCCGTCACGCCTGAGGAAGAGTCCACTTGCTGATTCATCTTACTTTTTTTTTTACATTATTTGTTACTTGCTGTGTTTCACCATCGGAATATTTGACTGGAATTTCCAATCTGTAAAGCGGAGACTGTATAAAATGACACAGAAGACTGGCATATCAAACGAATATTTGAAATCATTTGCAAAAGAATATAATATTTCGCTTTCCCGAAAACACCTCTTTTCGTGTTCTTTATTTATTAAATTATTTTTCATACTTTTATTGAGAAAACTGCAGAGTCCATTTCGATAAAAGCCTGTAATTCCGTCCCGGTAGCTCAACGGTAGCGCGTTGGCTGGCCAGTTCGGAGATCCAGGGTTCTATTCCCGGTTAGGGCAGCAAGGCTCTTTACAATGACGCCCGAACGAATCAACCCTGTAGATTACTGCAAAGAGTCTGAAAGTGACTCTAGTACGACTGGCACGGATTCAGTGGACTCTGGAAGATTGAGCTCCGATTTCAAATTGAGAGGATAACGCAGGATACTAACCTGGATGAAAATTAGTAGTAGCAGGAGGCTAGCCTGAGGTAAAAATAGCAGGTAGTGGTCAGTCAGATGGTCAATTGCCCGCCAATCTGACATTAGAGGGTGGAGAATACAGGGTCAACTTCGACGATAAGAACTTACAATTCCGTCCCAATAGCTCAACGGTAGAGCGTCGACTGGCCAGTTCGGAGATCCAGTGTTCGATTCCCGGTTGGGCCAGTGTCGCATGGTAAACCCATGATCCAATATTTTCGGGAGTGCGACCTAGAGTTTACTTATTTATTTTGGGGGTCAGCCTTTTCGTTTGGCCAGCTGCTTGCTCTCGGAATAGGAAACGGGAAGTCGGTTAGTGTTCTGTGGATCATATTTTTACCGAAAGGGTGTAATGTGCGTCCTTTTCGGATGGGTCATAGGGATTTCGGCCTGCTTTGATTTAGTGCCCGAAAGAAGATCAGTTTCGCAGGGACTGGAGAAGGGGCTTTTTGTTCTGGAAGGCCTAAAGCCAATGGCGATGCTTTGGGGTCAAGGGGTTAAGACCCAGAATCCAATAAGATAATTGTGTGCGCCTCAGGGGCGTGTTTTAAAATCTTGGAGAGAGAGAGTTTTTCAGAATTTAAAAAAGGAGCGAGGAGAAGGAACTGGGAGGCGATAAAGAAAGACGTCTCCCCATCAGGGTCCTCTGAAAAGAGAGAAGCAAGCTGTTGAATTGCAAATGATGTCGGTGAGTGCCACATTTAAGGGCCTGTGCCTGATTTGTATCTTTTGTCTCTCTCTCCCTCTCCGATAAAATAAATATTAAGTAGCGCCAATTAAAATATCTACTTGTTAATTCCAAATAAATTATTTAATAGTAAAAGTCAGTTGTTTTCATGATAGATTATACCATCTTTCACATTTTAGTCTATGAGACTACATAAACTTTTGTATTTGTTTATTTGCTTATCTTAAATTGGTATTCATCCCATTTGGAATATGGGAAGTTGTCTTTTAAATATTTTAAATCAAATTCTTGTAAATATTTATATAGTGTACATAAATTAATATTTGTTTATACTCACGGCCTTATTCTTTTTCGCGCTCTTACCGGGCGTGTCCTAAAAAGGAAGTTACCTTAGGACAGGCCAGCAAGGCTCTTTACTAAATGTTCCCCGAAAATTTTCGAATTCGAGATTTTGGCAAAACTAGATATATGAGGCCATCCCGAAATTTTCCACACGTAGCAAGCTAAAACCCGACCTCTGATGAACACGTAGATGACATCTATGCAGGCTAAGAAAAACTGTACAAGAGAATAAATAAAAAACTTCGTTTCAAAGTAGTTTAGTCTAATAGTTTGGACACGATATCTCTTTATAGCAAAATTTTATGCATTTTTTCGGAATATGTTTTTCGTTAAAACTGCAAAATAAATGCAACCAAAAAATTGGATTTAAATCGCTTCAGGGGCTTTTGAGATAACGAAGGTTCCAACGATTTCAACAAACGAGGCCATCCACGTACTCACAGACTGTCAAAAGACACTTTTGGTACCTAGGAACCCAGCCGATATATTTACGGCGAAAACTCGAATACATTTCTAGTCCTTATTCGCATACTTTCACGTATACATTTCTAGTCCTTATTCAAAAAAATCTGATGTGGGCAACACATGACTTTTCTTATATAATGTAATGAATATATTACTTTTACAGTAAAAAAATAGGTTTTCTTGTAGTAGATACTAATATTCTTTACAAAGATATTGAATTTTCGACAATGAGTCGTCATTTTCATTGATTTAGCGTCATTTTCATCCATTTGGCGAGATTTTCGTTAATTTGGCAACATTTCAAAAAGTCGCCAAGTTGGCGATATTCCGCCAAATTCGTCGCCAAAATCTCGCCAAGCGTTATGGACGAAGAAATAAGTTGTTCTTACAGCAGATAAATTACTATTGGCGTTCAAATACAAAAGTAGTACTCAAAGTATCTTTTTCATGAATGGAACGAGCTAGATCCACGAGAATGATGTCACCCAATTTATCGCATGGTATTACATATGAAAAGGGAATATGTTTCTCAATAGGAATTATTTTTTTTTCATTTTATATGACTTTTTAATAATTTTTTTTTAAATGTGCAATATCTCGAGAACGGTTCATGTTAGCGTTCTAAAATTTATGTCAATCGTTTTCTAATGAAAAATTACATAAGAAATGTCTATTTGCGTAACTTTATTAGTGGTTTGGATTTTTTGACGATTTTTTCAAAATTTTATTCGAAAATTTAGGGGGGGGGGGTTCTGAACATTCGATTACGTATAAAAACAAAAGGCTTCCAGTGTTTACGGATTGTGATTTTTGTACCAAATTTGGTTCGAATTGGTCCATTCGTTTGTCAGTTATCGTCTCCACAGACTCACTGACACACACACACACACACACATACTTTCACACACACACACACACACACACACACACACACACACACTCACACACACTCACACACACACACACACACACACACACACACACACACACACACAGACATCACTTCAAAAATGTTTGATTCGTGATCAGGGATGCTTGAAACGTGCTCTCCCGTCGAAAACTCGATTTCGAATTTTCGACTCCGTCACAATACTTTCCTTATACATTATGTATATAAGGAAAGTAATATAACCTAGGGTCTACATTCTACATCCATCGGAATTATAACAATTATATAATTAAGTTAAATACGGTAACTAAACGATGCATTTGGCATTAGGAAGAGAAATTATTAGTGAAGTAATTATTGTTTCTTTCACAGCAAAGATCGTCACATGTGTGACAGTGACGTTTTAGTCACGTGACACCTGGGTCACAATGCGACATCATATTTGGGACTTCTATGCGACGTTACGTATTAGTAACTTTGTAACTTCATTGTGACTATATTCTGTGCGTTTCCACAATTTAATTATCACGTAACAATCTGACAACTTACGTAACAATGTGACGACAATGTGTGTTCTTACAATGACAATTACAATGTGACGTCACAAACAAGTTAATATGCGATGTCACAAACGACCATGAAAATGACCAAAATGACTTCGCTGTGACCAATATGACATTGCCGAGACGTACTGCGACGTCCTGTGACGTCCCAAAGTCATAGTGTGACGTAAATCTTACGTCACTGTGAGAAAAATGCTGTTAGAGTTATTAAAAAAAGAGAGCAAACTTAGGTACAGCCAAAATGAACAAGAAAGATCAATCACGCATAAAGCATTGATTATGAAACACTTTCCAACTTCAATGCAATTTTATATAAACATCTCTAAAATGCGATACATTCCTTGGTAATATTTTTAAAACTATCACAATACTACATTAATGTATTATATTTGAAAACTTGAAACTTCATCCAAAAAAAATGAACTTCATTCAAATGATGGCATTGGAATATAAATTGCCTGGTTTTCCTCGGTGATATTTTTAAAATTATCATAATACTACAATAATATATTATATATGAAAACTTCATCGAAAACAAATGAACTTTATTCAAATGACGTCATCGAAATATAAATCGCCTCTATATAAAAGCAGCATTTCATCCATAAACATTTTTCCATTCCTTTCATTCATCACAACACTATAATAATTTATTTTATTTAAAAATTTAAAACCATGGAGGTACAAGTAATTTAGCTCTAGCTTAAAACTTCATAAAAAATCGTCTTCTTTGTGTAAAATCAATTAATGTTTGATTCATATCAGCTATATTGCAGACTCCATGAGCTAAATAATTTTGCGTTAAAGAAATACAGCAATTCTTATACAACTTATTCTACATCTTTTGATGTTTACATTCTCCATAAGTGAAAATTAGGCTTTGTTGTAGAAATAATCAAATTTGGATGATCATTTAACCTCAAATATATTGTAATTGTGCTGTTTCAGTATGTAGATGCACAATATTTAAGCAAAAATAAAGCGGTTTTAGGACGGATACATCACTAAATATGAATTAAAAAGAATAAAAATCACGATTTTGAAGATGGATGTCATATTTTATTTTGAAGTGGGTCACGTGATTTCTTCATATAATGGTCACGTGATCTCTTTATATAAAGGGTCTAATTATTATTTTAATTTTTATTTAAAAAACTACTGCATATATTTTTGCTGAATTTTTTTTTATATATTTTATGGGATAATTTGAATATTTCCTAAAATTTTCGAAGCAATTTGTGAATTTTAAATTTGCTTAATGTTTGAAAAATTAGGTCCCATAGGGTTCAATGTATTTCATTTTCCAACCCGGGTTCAATCCAAAACTAATTGGGTGATATTATTCATTTATATTACCATAGGTTCCACAGACCGTCTGAACAACATACTAAAATTTCATTTTGATAAAGTCATTTTTACGGCAGTTATCGTGCTAACGGACAGACAGACAGACAGATAGAATGATTCAACTATGTTGTAAAGTGTTAAAAAGGGGGACCCAGAAGAATAAAGGAGTTAGCTAGCTCCCCGGGGCCTGCGATAGCTTTCTAGGCTCCGAAATACATATACAGGCTCGCGCAACAGCGGCCATCTTGACTCCCAGTTGATGCTATGTCTGTACATGGCGGAAAGAGGGTTAATTTCTCGTCTTTTTTGGGAATCTTGAGAAAATCAAAACATTTTGAACTACTTTCTGGAATGATGGGTTCAATTTTTTAAAGTAGAAGCACTTATTTTATAGCTAAATTGCTATCAAATATCAGCCATGTAACATCAGCCATGCGCTCGCCATTTAAATAGCACAGGCAGACTATAACTGACTGGACTCTTTGGAGTAAAAAATGGCGATTACGTCAGCCGCTATATATACAGGTTGTCCCAAAAAAATTGCAACGCGCTTTAATTCTTTACCTGTTGGAGATAAGTGGGCAATGTAAATTGCAAAAATGTTGAAAGTAAGGTAGGAAATAAAACTACGTTAATGAAATAGTCATATCATTCATTTTCAAAAAGTTACACATTTTAAATTTTTATGCGATCCCCTAAAATTGGGTCAATCAAAAAAAAAATTATTTTTAATGCAACAAGATCAATTAAAAAAAAACCATATCTGTATCTTTAAAATCAACTGAATTATGAAATGGATAAAATCTGACTTATTCCACTTTTCCGTACCATGTGAAAGACTGTTTCATCAGTGAAAACATCAACAAATCAGTGGATCATAAACAAATTGACGATGGAAATGGTTTAGATCAAAAATACATTAATATGTGTCAAATTTTTTTATCACATATGCATCTAAATAAAGCATTACACAGACAAAGATCATATAAAGCAGTGGTATTCACTACGCGGTTGGGTATCCTATGTATTATCATCCAGTTTTACTTTTTTGAGATATGTCACACATTTACATTTCTAACTTGATATAGGGTCCCCATTCACATTGTTCAATTTTCAATTAAACATAACTCGCTCAATGTTAAAGATACAAATACGCCGTTTTTTACTTTCCCTGCAATACATGGTAATGTATAGGGAAAGTATTGGAATCATGCCGAAAATCACAACTCGAGTTTTCGACGGATCTACACGTTTCGAGATCCCTAGAATACGAAAAAACCATTTTTAGCGTGACGTCTGTGCGTGTGTCTGTGTGTCTGTCTGTCTGTCTGTCTGTCTGTGTGTCTGTCTGTCTGTGTGTCTGTCTGTCTGTCTGTGCAGATTTTGTATCCACTGTAACTAAAAAACTAATCGACCGAATTTCACAAAATTTGGTAGGTAAGTCACTTGTGGCCGGGGCTAGTGCTGATTAGTTTTGGGTACGATTCGGAATAAAAGAACCCGCCTTTTTTTGCGAAATGGCCCGCAAAAGCTTGTATCCACTCTAGCTGAAAAACTAATGAACCGAATTTCACAAAATTCGGTAGATGAGTCACGTATAGGTCACTCTGGTGCTGATTAGATTTTAGTACCATTCGGAAAAAAATAACCTGCCTTTTTTTGCAAAACGGCCCGCAAAAATCTTCAAAATCTAAACTAAAGAACTTGGTATACTTAGATATATCCATTAAATGCCCGTTTAATACGTAATGTTTAACGGCGAAAAGAATAAGACCAACCCCATTACACTAGGACTAGCCGTTCTCGAGATATTTTAGTTTTTCGTACTTTCCCTACGCCACCTTTGAAAATAAGCCCGGTTACCGAATGAGAACGAAATTTGAATTAAAAGTGAATTACATTTAATTGAAATAAATAGAACGTGGATATAAGTTTGCAGGGAAAGTCATGTGCTGCCCACATCAGATTTTTGCTTTCCCTGCAATACATGGTAATGTATAGGGAAAGTATTGGAATCATGCCGAAAATCACAACTCGAATTTTCGACGGATCTACACGTTTCGAGACCTCTAGAATACGAAAAAACCATTTTTAGCGTGACGTCTGTGTGTGTGTCTGTCTGTCTGTCTGTGTGTCTGTCTGTGTGTCTGTCTGTCTGTCTGTCTGTCTGTGCAGATTTTGTATCTACTCTAACTAAAAAACTAATGGACCGAATTTCACAAAATTTTGTAGGTAAGTCACTTGTGGGCGGGGCTGGTGCTGATTAGTTTTGGTTACGATTCGGAATAAAAAAACCCTCCTTTTTTTCCGAAATGGCCCGCAAAAGCTTGTATCCACTCTAGCTGAAAAACTAATGAACCGAATTTCACAAAATTCGGTAGATAAGTCACTTATAGGTCACCCTGGTGCTGATTAGATTTTGGTATGATTCAGAAAATAATAACCTGCCTTTTTTTGTAGAATGGCCCGCAAAAATTTCCAAAATCTAAACTAAAGAGCTACGTATGCTCAAATATATCCATTAAATGCTTGTTTAGTGCGTAACTTTTAATGAAGAAAAGAATAAGACCAACCCCATTACACTAGGACTAGCCGTTCTCGAGATATATTAGTTTTTGTCGTATTTTTCCACCCCACCTTTGAAAATAAGTCCAGTTTTCAAATGAGAACGAAAATTGAATTAAAAGTGAATTACATTTAATTGAAATAAATAGAACGTGGATATAAGTCTGCAGGGAAAGTCATGTGCTGCCCACATCAGATTTTACTTTCCCTGCAATACATGGTAATGTATAGGGAAAGTATTGGAATCATGCCGAAAATCGCAACTCGAGTTTTCGACGGATCTACACGTTTCAAGACCTCTAGAATACGAAAAAACCATTTTTAGCGTGACGTCTGTGTGTGTGTCTGTCTGTGTGTCTGTCTGTGTGTCTGCCTGTGTGTCTGTGTGTCTGTCTGTGCAGATTTTGTATCCACTCTAACTGAAAAACTAATGGACCGAATTTCACAAAATTTGGTAGGTAAGTCACTTGTGGGCGGGGCAGGTGCTGATTAGTTTTGGGTACAATTCGAGATAAAAGAACACGCCTTTTTGTGCGAAATGGCCCGCAAAAGCTTGTATCCACTCTAGCTAAAAAACTACTGGACCGAATTTCACAAAATTCGGTAGTTGAGTCACTTGTAAGTCATCCTGGTGCTGATTAGATTTTGGTACGATTCGGAAAAAAAATAACCTGCCTTTTCTTACAAAATGGCCCGCAAAAATCATCAAAATCTAAACTAAAGAACTACGCATGCTCAAATATATCCATTAAATGCTTGTTTAATACGTAATTTTTAACGAAGAAAAGAATAAGGCCAACCCCATTACACTAGGACTAGCCGTTCTCGAGATATTTCAGTTTTTCGTAATTTCTCTACGCCACCTATGAAATTAAGTCCGGTTACCGAATGAGAAATAAAATTGAATTAAAAGTGAAATAAATTTAATTAAAATAAACAGAACGAGGATATAAAATCTGCAGGGAAAGTCATGTGCTGCCCACATCAGATTTTTACTTTCCCTGCAATACATGGTAATGTATAGGGAAAGTATTGGAATCATGTCGAAAATCGCAACTCGAGTTTTCGACGGTCTACACGTTTCAAGACCTCTAGAATACGAAAAAACCATTTTTAGCGTGACGTCTGTGTGTGTGTCTGTGTGTTTGTCTGTCTGTGTGTCTGTCTGTGTATCTGTGTGTCTGTCTGTCTGTGCAGATTTTGTATCCACTGTAACTGAAAAACTAATGGACCGAATTTCACAAAATTTGGTAGGTAAGTCACTTGTGAGCAAGTCTGGTGCTGATTAGTTTGGGGTACGATTTGGAATAAAAGAGCCCGCCTTTTTTTTGCGAAATGGCCCGCAAAAACTTGTATCCACTCTAACTGAAAAACTACTGGACCGAATTTCACAAAATTCGGTAGAAGAGTCACTATTGGGTTACCCTGGTGCTGATTAGATTTTGGTACGATTTGGAAAAAATAACCTGCCTTTTTTTGCAAAATGGCCCGCAAAAATCGTCCAAATCTAAACTAAAGAACTAGATATACTCAAATATATCCATTAAATGCTCGTTTAATACGTAATTTTTAACGACGAAATTAATAAGATCAACCCCATTACATTAGGACTAGTCGTTCTCGAGATATTTTAGTTTTTCGTACTTTCTCTAAGCCACCTCTGAAAATAAGCCTGGTTACCGAATCAGAACGAAAATTGAATTAAAAGTGAAATAAATTAATTAAAATAAAGAGAACGTTAATCTAAGTCTGCAGGGAAAGTCATGTGCTGCCCACATCAGATTTTTTTAGTTTCCCTGCAATACATGGTAATGTATAGGGAAAGTATTGGAATCATGCCGAAAATCACAACTCGAGTTTTCGACGGATCTATACGTTTCGAGACCTCTAGAATGCGAAAAAACTATTTTTAGCGTCACGTCTGTGTGTGTCTGTCTGTCTGTGCAGATTTTGTATCCACTCTAATTAAAAAAGTAATTGACCGAATTTCATAAAATTTGGTAGTTAAGTCACTTGTGGGCCACTCTGATGCTGATTAGTTTTGGGTACGATTCGGGATAAAAGAACACGCCTTTTTTTGCGAAATGGCCCGCAAAAGCTTGTATCCACTGTAACTGAAGAACTAATGAACTGAATTTCACAAAATTCGGTAGATAAGTCACTTGTGGGTTACCCTGGTGCTGATTAGATTTTGGTACGATTCGAAAAAAAATAATCTGCCTTTTTTTGCAAAATGGCCCGCAAAAATCGTCAAAATCTAAACTAAATAACTAGGTATACTCAAATATATCCATTAAATGCTCGTTTAATACGTAATTTTTAACGACGAAAAGAATAAAATCAACTCCATTACACTAGGACTAGCCGTTCTCGAGATATTTTAGTTTTTCGTATTTTCTCTACGCCAACTTTGATAATATGTCCGGTTACCGAATGAGAACGAAAATTGAATTAAAAGTGAAATAAATTTAATTAAATAAAGGGAACGTGAATATAATCGTCTGCAGGGAAAGTCATGTGCTGCCCGCATCAGATTTTTTATCTTGTTGCATTAAAAATAAAAATTTTCTGATTGACCCAATTTGTCTAAAGGGGTCGTATAAAAATTTAAAAAGTGTAACTCTCTGAAAATGAATGGGAGGGCTATTTCATTACCGTAGTCTTATTTCCTACCTTACTTTCAACATTTTTGCAATTTACATTGTCCACTTATCTCCAACAGGTGAAGAATTAAAGCGCATCTCAATCTTTTTGGGACACTCTGCATAGGAGTCTTACTTTCCACGGGCCTCGTTGCGTAGACGTTCGTAGATTGTCTAAGCCATCCATTGGACGAAACAATTTCGTAACCTCGAGCTCCTATCGTTGAAGACAAATAGTGCCTAAATCTATATTTGAGTCGCGTCGTGTGTGGGCAGGTTCATTAAGATTCTCAAAACCAACTTCTTCCGGATGCAAGATTATTGAAAGCGTGAAGCTCAACTAGATTGTTGGCAACCCTATACCGATTTTCGACTGGCGTTCCAGATAAAAAGGTGTGGCGAATGAATTCGGCAGAAAAGGCCCCTTATCCCTACTTATCTTTTTGTACCACGGTGTAATTACCTCACAGCTTGTGGTAATTTAGGTTTTGCGATAATAGCAGAGAGAGCCGTAAAAAAAGGGATGTGCCCGCTCCTAATTGTTTTCGTCGGTGTTTTTGTGGCAACTCAATAGACGTCCTTCTCTAGTTGGGAATTAAGGAAAAACCGGTCGAGAAGCAGTTGCAAGTAGTGATTAAGGTGATTAGTCTCGTGCTTTATTTCTATAAATGGGATGAATGTCGAATTTCATGATGAAATAATGGCCGCGTCCAATTGCCACCCGAAAATTCGAAATGGACGGATGAACTGGTGGGACTGAAAAAATGCTCGTAAAAATTTAGAGAATAGGTTTGAAATCAGCTGTAATACCTCGCAGAATTCCTCATAGATGGTTATCATGTGACATCACGCCTGACGTCAGCATTATGCTAATGAACATCCGCGAAGGCACATCGTGTGATCATGCTTTCTGTTTTTATATCTACTGGATGACCCTGCAAATTGCCTGGGTGATTGTGACGTATACTTGCGGTAAAGTTAACTTGACTGTGAAGAAGTATATTCTGTAACTATGGAAACCAGTCTAGTCAATGTACGGTAAATGTATGGTATTGGTTATCTAGTTGAGCTTCACGTTTTCAATAATCTTGCATCCGGAAGAAGTTGATTTTGAGAATTTTAATGAACTTGCCCCACACACGGTGCGACTGAGATACATATTTAAACACCATTTATCTTCAGAGATAGGATGACATGCACACATAAAGACAAAACTAAGTCCATCATAGATTTCCCAGTGTATTTTAAATTAGCCTAATCACAGCTTACTGATGGGTTTTCACCAAGCGCGACAGCTGAACGAGATCGACTAATTAATACAACCAATAGGGTGACACTGCGCGTGCGAGAGTTCCCCGGAAGTTGATGAAATCCTATTTTTCCATCGCATACTCTCCTCCTATTGGCTAGTCGATCTCGCTTCGGCCCTTTCAGCACACGATGCGCTTCGTAACATCTCGGCGTGATGCAGATTGTCAACAAGCAGAAACGATTTCAAAAAATGAAGTTGATTAATCCCAACCATGCAGGGGAGAATTTGCCACCGAAGGGGGTAGGACATATAAGAATATATGATTTCCATGCACGTAATTGAATCAGAAACTGAATTGTGAGCTGTAATTAAGGTAGGGTTTTTTTATTGTTTTTTCTGAGATATAATTCTACAAGCACATCGTCAGAATTACCATGGTTTTCATAGCACAGCTTCACGAGCAAAACGGGGTCAGCAATAGGGAAACCGTTATATGCTTTTCTTACAAATATGTCAGGTCTTTCCTTGTTTTGTTCAATTTTTTCCTGTATATAACGTAAAGAAACTTAAAATTCGCAATTATGTACTAATCCCTAATAATACTTACTCTAAATAACATTGTAAATCAAAGTATCTTATTGAAATATTTAATTTAATTTTGTTAAATAGAACTATTATAATCTCTGCTCTCGATGTGCAAAACTATATTCACAAGCAGATCTCAAGAATAAAACATTTTGTAAATATATAAATAAATTTACAAAAAATATGAAATTGGATCAATGTATGCCTAAATGAAAGCTCTAGAATTGTATTAAATATCTGTATTACTTTTATTTTGTTTCAACAATTGGCTAAGCACAATATATAAAATTGAAAAATATTTGCCAAAATGAAGCAGATGACGTAAGAAATTGAAAATATCAATAATTCCCTTAAATTTTAAACTCAAAGGTCGTAATTGATATAATCCCGTCAAAAACATTATTCAGCTCAAATTTATTTTTATATACGTTTCTTTATTATTTAAATCCGATAAATTTCAATAAAAATTTTCTGTCGTATGAACACATTTGATTTAAATGCGTTGCTAAGCAACATGATATACTTTTCTTCGAATGAATGTGCGGAAAAAGCAATGCCTGCATAATGCTATCTTTATGGAATATTAGTTTATTATTAATATCTCCACAACCCCTAGTTCCAGAAACGCGAAACATGGACTTAATTTTAAGTGAGGCTACTCTAAGGCTACCCACGAAATTTCATTAAATTCTTTTTAACTGTTCTCCCGTGATGTGGATACAAATACACACACATACAGCAGATATTCAAATTTATTTATACTATAGACTAGCAGTACACTAGCGGAATATTCAATTTAAAGAATTGTTAAATTCATAATTATGTGCAGTTTTCTATAGGATTCTAAAAGACATTGTTATTCAAATCATTCTTTTAAAATATTTAAATTAATGATCCTAACAAGAAGTTTAAGAATCTCTGTTCCCGCTATACAAAATTATCTTCACAGGCAGATCTGAAGAGCGCGGTAGCCCAGTGGTTAGCGCGCGGGAATTGCACTCGGTAGGCCCGGGTTCGCTCCCCCCCCCCCCCGCTGCCAAAACTGCCGCCGTGTTCACGCGGAGTACGATCACGTTAAACATGTGGGTCCGTAAGTCCTTCAGAGATGTTAGTGGTAGGGGAAGGAGGGTACGGTCCCTGTGGATGTCTCCCCGACTGGGTTCCGGTGTAAATTGGGTGGCTCTTCCCGGCCGTCCAAACAGTTGCCTTACACCTTTCTGGTAGGTTGGACGGTCTGGATCTCAAGCTCAGCAACAACAACAGGCAGATCTGAAGAATAAAACATCGTGATCCCCTTTATAAACAAATTTACAGAAAATATGAAATTGAATCAATATATGACAAAATATAAGCGCTAAAATTGTATTAGAAGATATACCCGTACTACTTTTCTCGTGGATTAGAAGATTGTACCCGTGTATTAGAAGATATACCCGTACTATAATATATGGATTTGAAAAATCTTTCACCAAAGCAAAACAGATGACGTAAGACTTTGAAAATATCAATAATCCCCGTAATCTTTAAACCCAGAAACCGTAATGTATATAATCTAATCAAAAATACAATTCCGATGAAATTTATTTATATACATTTCTTTATTATTTATATCAAAAACGATTTACTGTTGTATTCACTCATTAGATTTTATTCCGTTGCTTAGCAACATGATATATATATTTTTTTAAATATAAACTTATTGAGTTTAATTTCGTTGCTTAGCAACATGATACCATGCTTTGTTTCTTTCAAATAACTTTACAGATTGTGTGCATAATGCTATCTCAATGGAAGGTTTAATAGTGCGTTTTTATTAATATCTCTGTAACCCCTGGTCCTAGAAACTCGAAACATGAACTCAATTTTAAGTAGGACTATTCCAAATCTACCCCGAAAATTTAATCCAATTCGGTGCAGCCATTCTCCTATGATGATGAGAAACACACACAAACAAACAAATAAACCAATTTTATTTACATAGATTGTTTAAGAAAATATTCCATTTCCTAGTCTACAAAATTAAATTTTTAGTATATGCTATTTTTGCTTTCTCATATTGTACTGTATGTCTGAATATCTGATAATTGTCACTTTTCAAGTTCCCTTTTTTTTTTATAGTTTCTAGAAACTTTTGTATAAAATAAGATTTGGGGAAATGCCTTTTGAGATTTCCCAGAAACTTTTGCATAAAATAAGTTTTGGGGAAATGTCTTTTGAGATTTCCTAGAAACTTTTGCATAAAATAACTTTTGGGGAAATGTCTTTTGAGATTTCCCAGAAACTTTTGCATAAAATAAATTTTGGGGAAATGTCTTTTGAGATTTCCCAGAAACTTTTGCATAAAATAACTTTTGGGGAAATGTCTTTTGAGATTTTCCAGAAACTTTTGCATAAAATAACTTTTGGGAAAATGTCTTTTGAGATTTTCCAGAAACTTTTGCATAAAATAACTTTTGAGGAAATGTCTTTTGAGATTTTCCAGAAACTTTTGCATAAAATAACTTTTGGGGAAATGTCTTTTGAGATTTCCCAGAAACTTTTGCATAAAATAACTTTTGGGGAAATGTATTTTGAGATTTTCTAGAAACTTTTGCATAAAATAACTTTTGGGGAAATGTCTTTTGAGATTTTCCAGAAACTTTTGCATAAAATAACTTTTAGGGAAATGTCTTTTGAGATTTCCCAGAAACTTTTGCATAAAATAACTTTTGGGGAAATGTCTTTTGAGATTTTCCAGAAACTTTTGCATAAAATAACGTTTGGGGAAATGTCTTTTGAGACTTTCTAGAAACTTTTGCATAAAATAACTTTTGGGGAAATGTCTTTTGAGATTTTCCAGAAACTTTTGCATAAAATAACTTTTGGGGAAATGTCTTTTGAGATTTCCCAGAAACTTTTGCATAAAATAGGTTTTGGGGAAATGTCTTTTAAAATTTCCAATAAATAATAGAACCGTGAAATATGGGTTTATTTTTATTCCGCACACCGAAAATTGAAACTAATATTGAGAAACAAATTATGCACTATGCATTACTTGCTTTTATACACTGTAATGCCAGAAATGTAAAATATTAAAGATTTGGAAGGATTAAGAAATGATGGAGCAAGGAATGCGGGTGGAATGAATATCCCCACGCTAAGCACATTGGCGGTAATACACAGCTGGCCCCATGTCTTACATACCACGCCCCATGTCTACATACCACGCTTAGCCATTTGGCGGCAACCGAGACGGTGACTCCATGTCTACGGATCAGCGCTCATGTCTACATACCAGTATATAGACCGTCCAACGGAAAAGGGATATAAGTGAGAGTTGCTCGGAGTTAAAAGACAGTTAGAATTGGTCAAGGCAGGCTGTTGAGTTGGACTAGTGGAGAGCAAGCGGCAGTATCAGTATTAAGAGTTGTGTGTGCGTCTCTGATATAGGAGTTCGAAGGAGAGCTCATGTTCATCTGGTATTGCAAGTTGTAAATTGTGACAAAGCATCGGTGTTTTTCAAGATATATAAAAGAAATTCAGGTACCGTACAATTATAACTATATGAGGATATCCTCTTTGTCTAAATTGGTGTTTTTTAAGGAAAAGCTAATTAATGCATCCCACCAAGTGTTCCAACCAAATATCAATTTATCTAGCATTACACCCCCCCCCCCCCCCCAAACTACCTTTAAGATGTATTCCACTATTCCACTATTGTGATACTTATTTAATTTGTAATTTAAAGAGTGTAAATTAAGTATGTGATAAATAAATGTTAGTTCCTTTACTATTAACCTTATTTTAGTTTGTTAACTTAGTATCCCGTTAAGCACAAAATTAGGTGGGTTTTGCGGCCACCAACGCAATGTAAACAGCAGCAAGTTTTTAGAACATATTACATGTATGATTAATATACAAATTAATAATTAATTTAATTTAAAATGCATTTTCGACAAATATAATTTAATAGACAATTTAAAATCGGCATATACACTAACAGGAGACACTGTATTTTTTTAATTTTATTCATATTAATAGCAGCTTAATACGTATCGGAAATGACAGGTAATAAATAGACTTATAAAATTTGAGTTTTTCACTTGTCTATTAATAGCGAAGTTACAAAACTTCAAACAGATGTAAAACAAAGCTATAAATAATGTTCCTCGTCTGACTTAAAATAACTGCTGCCGCCATCTAATCCTAATGCATGAAAACTACCATTTTTCAGAGAATATCATAATGTCACCCATTCTCAGGGACAAAAGTGTATCAGTAATTTCACATAACATTGTCGTTTATTTCTTTCTTTTATAAATAAAGGGTTTTTTTTTTACTTAATTTTTCACCCATTTATTACCATTATTTAAAAATTTTATGGATGTAATTAGTAGATGAAAACTCAACTCATCTCCGTTTGAGATAGTGACAGAAGTGACAAATTTACTTTTTTGTGAAGTCAAAACGACATTTAATATAGTTTTTAAAGCGCAAGGAGCACAGCATTGGCAATTATCAAATATTCAGCCAAAGCGAATATTTGATAATTTTCGAATTCGAGATTTTACCGTTTTCAAACCTCTTGAACTCATTTTCAAATACTTTTAAAAAAATAGGAAGAAAGGAGAAAAGCACGCACACGATAACTCAAGAACAAATTCCTCACGCTGTGTAGTAAAAGTTATACAAGGTAGGATCAAAAAGTTCGGAGACTGTGCTGATATCTCCAACCCTGATTGGAGGAGAGGGGAACTATTTTACCATGGCGTAGAGGCGCATGTGACACGAGATGTGAAAAGGAAGAAGCAGGTCCGCAGTGCAGGGTTTTTCCCGACAATGCGTGTCAGTGAACTGTAGTCGTTCGCGTTCGTTGAAAACGGAAATGGCGTTTAAGGAAAAACGTGCGAATATCAAATTCTGTCAGCGTTTGGGGAAATCGTCGACAGAAACATTGCACCTGACAATGCGTGTCAGTGAACTGCAGTTGTTCTGCTTCAGCAGGTGCAATGTTTCCGTCGACGATTTCTCCAAACGCTGGCAGAATTTGATATTCGTACGTTGTTCTTCAAACGCCATTTCCGTTTTCGACGAACGCGAACGACTGCAGTTCACTGAAACGCATTGTCTGGAAAAACACTTGCTTCTTCCTTTTCACATCTCGCGTCACATGTGCCTCTACGCCACGGTGAAATAGTCCCTTTCTCCTCCAATCAGGGTTGGAGATATCAGCAAAGTCTCCGAACTTTTTGATTCTACCTTGTATGTCGTCCACATCATATTGTCCCAATCGGATAAAGTAGCGCCACTAACACAGGGTATTTTTCTTTAAGTTAAATTTCGCCCAATGTTTTCCTCCTCGCTAATCTCAGATAGCAATCTCACTAGCCACCAAATAGAAACATAACATAAACCATCAAAATCTAATCTGTCTTGCTCTTAATGGACCGTTTAATGCAAGAGGTTCAGAAGGGGAAAAAATGGTCCAGCCAGCAGGCTACTAAGTATAGAATTAAAAATCAATTTCTATTCAATCTGTCTTCTCCCTTTGAGGTTTTTCACCTGAGCTAGGCACCCCGCTGTAACAGAAGAGGAAAATTCTTATCCATCACTGGGAGTCTATATCTCATTGGTTTTTTTTATTATTATTTCCTTTATTGGCAATGCAGACTGTCAGGCCCTGAATACTTCTGAAAGAAAGAAGAATAAAAGGCTTCTTGAGTTTCCTTTTCGTTTTGAAAATGTTTCTCTTTCTCGTAAAGTACTATTTACAGGGCGTTTTAAAAATACTGATTATATACATAACTTTTGAACCGTTAGAGCTAGACAATTACTTCCAATTTGAAAATTGTTTCAAATCTTAAGAAGAATTATATTGGCGCGCGACAGCCCAATGGTTAGCGCGCGGGGATTGCACTCAGACGATCCGAGTTCGATTCCCGCCTCTTCCCAAACTATCCTCGTGTTCACGCGGAGTACGATCACGTTAAACATGTGGGTCCGTAAGTCCATCCGAGACATAGGCGCCGACTGAGGGGGTGCTCGGGTGCTTCTGCACCCCCCGGGGAAATTTGGGGGGTGCTCAGCACCCTCCAAAATTTTATCATTAAACAATTTTGTTATGCTCAATAACAGATGTTATAGATTGCCTGGATATCAAAAATTGCCGGTGTGGATATATTGCCGTGGCCAATGCTACGATGGAGCTGCTAACGTCAGCGGCCATCTTTCAGGACTGCAATCAAGTATTTTGTCGATTGAGCCAAGGGCTATTTATAGTCATTGTTTTGCACATACTTTAAATTTGGTAGTGCAAGACAGTATGTGCAAATTACAAATAATTCGTGATTACTTAACTTTGGTGTGCTAGTGAATGTCGTTTATAAGAAGATCTCCAAAGAGATTAAAAATTTTCCAAACATTTCAATTGGGTTCAGACGATACAGTTTCCTTGCGACCATTCTGCCCAATTAGATGGTGTTTGAGAGTTAACTCCATTTCATCATTGGAAAAAAATTACGAAACGGTCATTAAGTTCCTCGAAGGTATGTACAAGGAAGTTAGTGAAGCAGGAGCAAAAACTAGCGGCTTTCTTAAAAAAAA
The DNA here is from genome assembly GCA_951213105.1 of Amaurobius ferox. Taxonomy (NCBI): domain Eukaryota; kingdom Metazoa; phylum Arthropoda; class Arachnida; order Araneae; family Amaurobiidae; genus Amaurobius; species Amaurobius ferox. The sequence goes on from OX578138.1 coordinate 155,540,160, forward strand.
TCAAGAATTCGAATTTTCCTTTATGACAAAAATTGTTATTTTTGTCTTTCAAGGAGTGGAGACATTAAATATTGCTCTCCAGAAAACATCCTTGAACTTTCAAGATGCAAATAATTACATCAAAAGTGAAGTAGAGTCTATTCAGACTCAGAGAGAAGGAAATTATTTTGAGGATTTAAGGGAAGAAGTAATAAAAAAAGGTGTAGAATTGGATTTAGAAGATCTTGTCCTTCCACGGATTAGAAAAATTGCAAGAAGATTTGACGAGGGAAGTGATCTTCATCAATTTCAGTCACCTAAAGAAAGATATCGTCAAATTTACTTTCAATTAATGGACAATGTCATAAGTTCCCTAAAAACAAGAATTGAGAAAAAAGACGATGTAGCATCTTTCCATGATCAAAAATTTGCCCTCAATAAAATTAAAAGTGAAGAACAAATAGTATCTTTTTACGGTTCGGATTTTGATGGCAAAAGGTTGTCGCTTCACCGGGATATGTTTTGGGACTCAGTTACGGCGAATTCTGCAGAAATTAACAGTATATCCGATCTAGTTGAAATTTTTAATATAGAAAATAAAACATTTCTCTCCACTCGCTCATACCAGAGTTCTGTAAATTAATAAACCGAATATTAACAGTTCCGGTTACATCCTGTACAGCTGAAAGATCTAGACTAAATAGCGTGGCTATTCTGCATGTTCATAAGGAAATAGCTGCCAAATTGAACATGGATTTAATCGCAGACGAGTTCATAAAGAGAGCACAAGTTCGATTAAATACATTTTGTATAAGTAATAACAGAAATTACCAGCAAATGAGAGTGCAAATACTTTTCTCATTTATGTTATTAGGGTTTTTTGGGCCATTTGCCCCCATCCTTGATTTCGGTCTGGAGACGCCCCTGATGGGGATACAAGTTCTGCATGGGTTTATGTTTCATCTTGATCAATTTTGCAAACCTTGTAGGACTTCATTAAATTCATGATAAGCTACCATTTTTCCGAACGATTAAAAATTTTTAAAGACATTTTAATTTTTGAGCACCCCCGAAATTTTTGAAAGTCGGCGCCTGTGATCCGAGAGATTGGTGGTAAGGAAAGGATGGTACGCTCCCTGTCGATGCTTTCCGCACTGGATTCCGGTCTAAATTGGGTGGCACTTTCCGACCGTCCAAACAAATACCTTACACCTTCGGGTAGGTCGGACGGTCTGGGTCGTAGAAGAAGAAGAAGAATTGTATTAAAATTCTTTCAAAACTGTGTGACGTAATAATTTTTATATGGCTCACTTAGCAAAGAAAGTTCGAATACTGGAAAATATTGCATAAAACTCATTAAATCAAATGACAGTTTTATGCGAAAAATTCGTAGTGATATTCATGACACACATTTTTGGGGTCCGTATATCCACTGCATAGTAGTTTGCGGCAAAAACAAGTGCACAAAGTACACTAGTTTTTATCCTTTATTTTGTGGAGGGTCCCTAAATTCTTTTAAAAATTGCTTGGTAAAATTGCTTGGGTTTTTATGTAAGTCAGAAATTTTATTTTGCTCCCCACGCTTTTATTTTATAAGTATAGATGCCAACCTAGTTGATTACTAGAAAAATACGCACGTTTCGTGCGCTACGCCCGTCCAAGTACACCACGGACATGCATATGAAACAGGACCCGGCAAACATCAACTCCCGCCGACCCTCCCACCCGCTACTAATATCCACAGACACTTGCAAGCCATACACCCCTCCCATTCCATATTACTATTTCTGATACGACTCTGTCAAAACATGCATACTATACCAACCTCTGACATAACGTAATGAATTCACGCTCCTCATCTAGACCCTCTATCAAACCAATGTATCAAGTTTAATACCTCAAACATTGTATCTCAAATTTTCAATTTCTAGTAGAAAAGGGACTGACTCTCTCTAAATGTATGGGTCATACAATTCAGCTCCAAACAATCTATCTATAAACGAAGTTTACATCAATCGCGTTGTTTAGCAGGAAGCAAATCTCTAACTCCATAGCTTAAATATTCATATTCTGAATTCTTAGATTGGAAAGACCTCTTAATACTAACTTTCCTATTTAGTGGATTCATGGAGATGGTCTAATCTCTATCTTCATGAGCTGAATACGATTTTTCTTTTTATTTATTCAGGCATTGAAGTTTCATGACAATTACATTATGTGCAATTACATTATGTTGGGGCAACACTTTCGGCCTGAGATTGTAAACACAAAAATAGCAAAAAATGCAAAACTTTTAGAGGCTATTTCTCCAAATCTAATGGTTAATTTGAAAAACAGGTTTCAGATAGATTTGGATTCAGCATGGTCGAATTGGTAGACATGCGTTTTACCAGCTCTCGGGGTTGCCTCTTGTGCTCTGACATATTGACACTGCAACTACATTAAGTGTGTCACGGCAGTGGCATGGGGCGAGGGAACTGCAAGAAAGTATATTACAGAAATGATTTCAAGCTACATACCCTATATACATACCTATATCTATAAAACTTCAGTGTTTAAAATAATTTGAGTTGACCCGTTGGAAAGATTTATGGTAGTCTTAGAATATTATTCCAGAGTCGTATGGTTGTAGTCATATGGTAGTAGTGATATCTTCAAATGTGTGAAAGATACAGCCTTTTAAATTAAAAAAAGTAGTAATTTTACAGTTTTCTTCTTCTTTTCCACCTCTTCCTCCTTATTCAGGCGTTTCTATATGAGAAATCCATCTGATTTTGACAAAATTTTCAGGTATGTTCACGAATAGGGCGAAACAGGTTTTCTAAAAAAATTTAAGTTTCTAGGCCAAAGCATTCCTTTATTTTAAGTTAAAAATATTTAAAAACTCATGCATTTTTGACAAAAATGCAACCCTTGCATTGCAAAGCACAAAATTTTTCTTTATAAATCTGAATTCCCTCGTCGCCATATTGAATATGCTTTTTTACGTTATACGAAACTGCCAACAAAAACATTTAGAAAAGAAAATGTTCAATTTTTAACACTTTCCAATATAGATGAAAAGTGTTCATTCTGTCTGTCTATCTGTCCGTTCGCACGATACCTGCCGTAAAACTGACTTTATCAAAATGAAATTTTAGTATGTTGTTGAGGCGGTCTGTGGGACATATGGGAATGTAAATGAATAATATCACCTAATTAGTTTTGGATTGAACTCGGGTTGAAAAAATGAAATGCATTGAGCCCTATGGCACCTAATTTTTCAAACATTTTTTAAGCGAAATTAAAATTCACAAATTGCTTCGAAAGTTTTAGGAAATATTCAAATTATGTAAATAATAATTACACCTTACACCCATGTTATATAAAGAGATCACGTGACTCACTTCAAAATAAAATATGGCATGCATCTTTTTTCCGATTGTAAAAATCGTGATTTTTAAAGTTTTAAATTTATATTGAGTATTGTATCCGTCCTAAAACCGCTTTATCTTTGCGTATTTTCTGTGCATCTATATTTTATGCCAACGCAATTACAATATTTTTGAGTTAAAATGATCATTAAACTTTGATTATTTCTAAAGCGAAGCCTAATTTTTATGGATGCAGAATGCAAACAAGTGGTTGTAAGATGAGTTGTATAAGAATGGCTGAAATTTTTTCACTTAAAATTATTTAGCCTTGGAGTCTGGAATGAAAGTGATATGAATGAAATATTCATTGCTTTTACATAGCGATCCAGACGATTTATATTTCGATGACATCATTTGAATAAAATTCATTTGAAATAAAATTCATTTCCTTTTTTAATGAAGTTTTAAGTTTTCAAATATAATAAGTTATTGTAGATAATTTAGAATATATCAGCGCTGAATGTATCGCATTTTAAAGTTGTTTAAATAAAATTGCATTTCAGTTGGAAAGTAATTCATAATCAATGCTTTATCCATAATTGATCTCTTTCTTGCTTTAACTTAGTCCCTTAATAATTGAATCATCAAAACTTGGCGGAAAATTGCAGACTTTTTAAAATGTCGCCAAATTGACGAAAATATTGCCAAATGGAAGAAAATGTTGCCAAATTGATGAAAATGACGCTAAGTTCAAGAAAATGGCGCCAAATTGATAAAATTTAGAAGCAAAACATAAGTAAAAGTTTGATTTAAAATTTTATGAATGGATTGGAATTCAAATTAATTAATAAACGAATGGTATATTAGTATACTTCAATAGGGTGTGTCTGTTCCACTTCGCGATACATTTGGCAACTTTTTAAAAATGCCCCTGAATTGAGGAAAACGACTCTAAATTTACGAAACTGATGCCAAATTGATAAAATTTTAAATCAGAAGATAAGTAGAATTTTGACTTTAAATTTTATGAATGGATTTTAATTCCAACCAATTAATAAATCGATGTTATATTAAGTATGTTTCAATAGGGTCTGCCTGTTCCACTTGGCGACAAATTTGGCTAATACATTTAAGTGTCTCCAAATTGATGAAAATGCCACCAATTTAATGAAAATGTTGCCAAATTGATGAAAACGACGGTAAATTAAAGAAATTAAGCCAAATTGATAAAATTTAAAATGAAAACATACGTAGGATTTTTATTTTAATTCTTATGAATGGATTAGGATTCAAACTAATTAATAAACGGATTATACCTATATTAAGAATGTTTCAGCAGAGTATATTTGTCTGCCCGCCTGTCCCACTTGACGACAAACTTGGCTGTTATTGGAGTCAAATGCGACTTTTTTACATGTCGCCAAATTGACGAAAATGTCACCAAATTGCTCCAAACGGAGGTAAATTAACGAAACGGACTGCCGAAAATGATAAAGTATAAAATCAAAACATAAATAATTAGGATTTTTATATAAAATTTTATGAATGGATTGGACTTCAAACTAATAATTAAACGAATGGCATATTAAGTATATTTCAATAAAGTCTGTCTGTCCCACTTGGTGACAAATCTGGTGACCTTGGAGATTTTTGAAAAATGACACCAAATGGACAATAATGACTCGACATGACGTAAAACGTTATCAGAAATGTAAATATCAGCGAACAGTATAGTGTTCTAAGCTCCATCTTGCAATATTATTATTTAACCAGTATATTATTATTCGTAAAGTGTATTAGTGATATTTATATATCTTGACAAATGATGTAATCAAGTGATTTATTCCTTAACGTGCCGCCAGAATAAAATAAATTGATAAATATATCTTCCATGCAAAGCTCAGCAAATATTAAATCATCGTTATAAACCTAAAAAAAAATCTATATCCTTCAAAAAAGCATCTAAGAAGTATCGCAGGTAAACCTGGGCAAATAAATAAAATGCCAAAATACATACACAGAAGAATAAATGTTTAAATTACATCTAATTCTAGACTACATCCAAGTTCAAAACAAATGTAATTTGTGCTGTGGGAAATGCGAAAATGTATTACTTTTCTTATTACTTTCCTTATATACAATAATGTATAAGGAAAGTATTGTGACGAGGTCGAAAATTCGAATTCGAGTTTTCGACGGGAGAGCACGTTTCAAGCATCCCTGATCACGAATCAAACATCTTTGAAGTGATGTCTGTGTGTGTGTGTATGTGTGTGTGTGTGTGTGAAAGTATGTGTATGTGTGTGTGTGTGTGTCAGTGAGTCTGTGGAGACGATAACTGACAAACGAATGGGCCGATTCGAAAGAAATTTGGTACAAAAATCACAATCCGTAAACACTGGAAGCCTATTGTTTTTATACGCAATCGAATGGTCAGAACCCCCCCCCCCCCCTAAATTTTCGAGTGAAATTTTGAAAAAATCGTCAAAAAATCAAAACCGCTAATAAAGTTACGCAAATAGACATTTCTTATGTAATTTTTCATTAACAAACGATTGACATAAATTTTAGAACGCTAACTTGAACCGTTCTCGAGATATTGCACATTTTTCAAAAATATTATCAAAAAGTTATATAAAATGAAAAAAATATTTCCTATTAAGAAAGATATTCACTTTTCATATGTAATACCATGCGATAAATTGAGTGACATCCTTCTCATGGATCTAGCTCGTTCGATTCATGAAAAAAGATACTTTGAGTAATACTTTTGTATTTGAACGCCAATAGTCATTTATGTGCTGTAAAAATAACTTATTTCTCCATCCATAACGCTTAGCAAGATTTTGGCGTCGAATTTAGCAGAATGTCGCCAACTTGGCGCCATTTTGAATTGTTGCCAAATTAACAAAAATCTCGCCAAATTGATAAAAATGTCGCTAAATCAATGAAAATGGCGCTAAATCAATGAAAATGACGACTAATTGAAGAAAATTCAATATCTTGGAAAGAATATAAGTATCTACTATAAGAATAACATTTTTTTTAACTGTAAAAGTAGTAAATTCATTGCATTACATAAGGAAAGTCATGTGTTGCCCACATCAGATTTTTTAAAAATATATTAGTTAGGCCCGTGGGCATTCTGCCCGTAATTAATTTAAATAGAATATCATGAAAAATCTTTTTAAGTTACACCGTTTTAGTAAAATGCACTAAAAAGCTATCACATTTTTAGCTATCACAGCATTCTTGGTCATATGCGACTGAAAATAAAACCGTGGGGCGCCCATAAAAGAATTGTATTTAAGCATTATAAGAATTTTATGGAACAATAGAAGTGATAACATAGAAATGACATATATAAGAATGATTACATTCAATTCATTTAAATTTTTCTTTGACAATTGGGTTAAAAATCCTTCATTCCATTATTACTCATTATATATATATATATATATATATATATATATATATATATATATATATATATATATATATATATATATATATATATATATATATTTAGTAGCGTTCCATGTCGGTGATCTGGGTTTTCAAGTACGGTTTTTAATGGATTAGATTTTGCTTTTTCAATGGATTGGATTTGGCTTTTTCAATGGATTGGATTTGGCTTTTTCAGTGGATTGGATTTTGCTTTTCCAGCGTTGGTATATGGAGGACTGCTTCAGGCGAGTCTGGTTCCGGGAACGTTTCCTGGGATTAAAAGCGTGCTTCAACCGGGAACAAGGGGTCGTAATCCCCCTTGGCCGTTCGACTTCCTTGTAAGCATCTTCATCCGTTTATACTTCTTTCATTTCTTAATCATTTAAATCCATATTCGTGCTTATATTGTATGTGCTGCAATGCGCCTTATGATAATATGGGCATATCCCGTTTTAATATTTCTTGTAAAAGTTATATTTTACTTAACATTTGTATTGTATATATATATAATTGTAAATCCAATGTTAGAATGTAAGTAGTAACTCATAATACACTATCCCAAAATTTCCTACAAAATACAAAGAAATAAAAGAAATTCAACCATAAAGAGGAAATTATAAAGCGTAATGCAGGTCATAAAGACAAAGACAATCAACAAATTTCAAAGGTGAGGAATGAAAATAGGAAAACAAAAAAATCAAGCAAAAATGCTTGCACGTGGAAGAGCTTTAGGCTTAAGATAAGTTCATTTCGAAAAAAATTCTTTTCAAGTCCATATATCCCTTCGAAATGAACATAAAAATGCTTGTTTCTGAAATACAAGATAGATTTTATCTATGAATTTGTGTTATATGGACGACAAGCATATAGATTGGAAAAATAAAGGGAACATATATATATATATATATATATTGGCGCTATATTAAAATGCGCTAAATTGCCAAATGAAAAAAAAATTGTTTTATTTATTTATTCAGTATTTATTAAATTTACGTGGCAACTACAGATAATATCCAATTACAGTAACCACAAAACATAAATGTATATAGAGCATAAAATACAAGAATACTAAACAGTAAACATGTTAAATACATTAAAACAGACTTTTTAAAAAAATTGGTAGGAGTCAAAATAAAAATATCAGTATCAGCACAATATGTATTAGGGAGATCAAATTTATAGATAGAAAAGCTCTTAATTGTGTTTAATAGTATTATGGAATATAGTTCGTTTTGCTTAGTATTGGTAATAGTGTGGAACTCCAAGCAAGAAGGTAAAATTGGACGATCGATAGTATTATTTAAAACTTTACAGTAAAGCAAGAGGCAAAACCACTTTCTTATTTTTTTTAAGAGACTTTAAATTAAATTTTTGCCTAAGTTGACTAGTATGCATATCAAATGGATAATAGCCGGAAATTATGTAATAGTACGTAAAAGTGCAAATATAATTGCAAATTGGGTATAATTTCAAATAATTCTTCTTTTATGCGACAAAACTTAAATCAGTGGAAAAGAAAATTGAATATGAGTCTGCAGGGAAAGTCAATTGCTGTCCACATTAACATTTCCTTATCTTTAGAGTCCTCTAGTTTGTAGAATTTTGAATATGCCAACAACAGATAGGTGCCCACCTGTTTCGAGACCTTCTCTTCCAAACACGTTCGATATGAGCTTCATTTAAAGATAAACAGTGATAAGGAAGATAAGAATATTTGTATTTTCGTCACTCTGTTTTGTTTTCTCGTATCAAGAGGTTGTGCCGTTCATTGAGAGCCAGTTGTTTTGACTCATGAATCGATAAGTGACAATGGTTTCTACGGCACGGTTTATTTCTTGATATGTGATTGTTGTGTCTGGTGTTTCGTTCCCCAGCCTTGAAATCGCGCAAGTTGAAAGTCACATCTATAAGTGCGTGTGTGTCGGAGGCGTCATTTCAGACCACAAATAGGAATATATTGTTACGGCGTATCCTCTGGAATCGTGGGTGTGCACGTAGAATACAAGAATGAGTTCAAGTTTCTGGATAAATAACACGTTTATTCACAAGCACAACGTAAATAGGGACACTATACAGTCAAACAGCACTTACATGCTTCACTCATTTTACAAAATAACTGACATTAATCTCAAAACACTGACAAAGTAATTTCACAAAAAAGCATCTACTATGCTCGAAACGTTGACAAAAATCGCAATCCAATGTAGCTCGTATCCTGTCAACTGAACTCCCGCCGAGTGATGACTCGTTTTTATAGGTTCTTTCTGTAGATACTTCTGGAGTTATCTAATATCTCTTAAACTATTGATTATTTCGCGGTCTCTCTTGAATATTCGGAAAGTCGCCAAATTGGCGATAAATCGTCAAATATGGCAACCCTTCTTATACCTCCGCATTCTGGAAACCCTGAGTTCAGGTCATGGGAAATGATGCCCGTACGAGTGTTTTCCGGAGAAAACAACCCGATGCATCCGTCAAGTTTGAGAGAGAGACAAAAGTCTCCAAAAGAAAGGGAATATTACACGTTCCCAACAATATAAATACTAGATTAGGTACTTTATTTATATTCTCTTGCATATTGGAAGTACAGTAGCGGTGTTTTAATTTTTATTAGGTGGGCCATACCTTCATTAAGCGTGGTTGAAACCTCCACGATAACTCAGAAACGAATGCGCAACTTCAATCCAATTTTAATGCGTGGATACATTATGTGAAAACTAGAACTCTATAGAATTATTAGACATTCTCTTGATTGGAACTCGAATGGTTCGAAATTTTGACATTAGCATATTTATATCATTAAAGAATGATTTTTTGTCGGAACAATGATATACGAGGGTCACACTGAAATTTTTGAGATACGGCTAAGTGGTACAAGCTAAATTAACCAACTCTTAGGAGTGTTCAAAGTACTCCCCTCCAACATCAATGCACTTTTGTAGGCGAATTTTCCAAAGATTAAATGCTTCAAGCCATCCATTTCTTGGAATCGATGAAAAATATGCTTTTATAGCCTCATCAATCTCATCTTCGGAATAAAAACGACGCCCACGTAATTTTTTTTTTCAAATTAAAAAATAGCCAAAAGTCACACATAGCAAGATCAGGAAAATAGTGTGGATGTTCTATCACTTTGATGTTCTTTTGTTCAAGAAATTCGACTGCCATTCTTGCTGAATGAGAAGATGCATTGTCGTGGTGAAGTCTGGGTCCCCTAATATTCACTTCCTGAAGAATTTCTGGAAGACACTTAGTAGTGTACCAGTTAACTGTAACTGCCTTCTGTCCCTCTAGCTTTATGACTTTGACCAGACCTGTACTTCTGAAGAACACGGCATGCATTACTTTTTTCATCCCTCGTTGTCTTTGGCCACTATTGCTTTGGGGGTCATCTTCAAAGACCCATACTTTACTTTCTTGACATGGAACGTCAAAAAACCGTATGTACGTTTCATCACCAGTTATGATTTTAGAAATAGTGCGATGTCCACCATGATTAAGTAATTTTAGGGTTTCTTTACTGATTCTGACACGCTCCACTTTTTGGTGTTCTGTTAAATTATGAGGGACCCAACGACAAACTATTTTTTTCATAATCAGTTCTTCATGAATAACCTTATATATAGCTGCGGATCCAATGTTAAGCTCCTTCTGTATCATTTGGTTTGTACAGCAATTGCCATCGATTGTCATTTTTCGAATGGCCGACACATTTTCTGAGAGTGCAGCTGACAAAGGTCTTCCTATGTGTTGAGAATATCGACCTCTTCTAAACACTGTAAACCAGCTGAATACAGTGGCACGAGATGAAGCATCATTTCCACATGCTAATTGTAGATGTTGAAGACATTCTTCTTGTTAGCCCCACTTTAAAATCTTAGAAAATCGTAGCTCGATAATGCTATCGCGTCAACTCCATTTTTAACACTTTACAACAAAGTTGAAAAGTGTTTATGACTTTGTTCATTCTGTCTGTCTATCTGTCTGTCTGTCTGTCCGTTAGCACGATAACTGCCGTAAAAATGAATTAATCAAAATGAAATTTTAGTATGTTGTTCAGACGGTCTGTAGAACCTATGGGAATATAAATGAATAATATTATATTACCCAATTAGTTTTGGATTGAACCCGGGTCGAAAAAATGAAATACATTGAACCCTATGGGACCTAATTTTTCAAACATTTTTTAAGCGGATTTAAAATTCACAAATTGCTTCGAAAATTTTAGGTAATATTCAAATTGTTCCATAAAATATATAAAAAAAATTCAGCGAAATATATTCAGTAGTTTTTTCTAAAAAAATTAAAATAATAATTACACCTCTTATATGAAACGATCACGTGACCATGATATGAAACGATCACATGACCCACTTCAAAATGATATATGGCATCCATCTTGTTTCAAAATCGTGATTTTTTTAAGTTCTTTTTAATTCATATTGAGTGTTGTATCCGTCCTAAAACTACTTTATTTTTGCTTAAATTCTGTGCATCTACATACTGAAACAACGCAATGACAATATATTTGAGTTTAAATGCTCATCTAAATTTGATTATTTTTACAACTAAGCCTATTTTTCACCTATGTAAAATGTAAACAGCAAAATATATAGAATGAGTTGTATTAGAATTCCTGTATTTTTTTAACACAAAATAATTTAGTCCATGGAGTCTGCATGGCTGATATGAATGAAATATTAATTGATTTCATAAAGAGAAGGACGATTTTTTTTCGATGAAGTTTCAAGCATAGAGTTTAATTTTTTGTAGCTCCATGGTCTTAAACAAAATGTTTAAATAAAATAAATTATTATAGTATTGTGATGAATGAAATCCTGCTTTTATAGAGAAATCCAGGCGTGTTATTTTTTCTATGACGTCATTTGAATTAATTTCAGTTGTTTTGGATGAAGTTTTCAAATATAATAAATTATCGTAGTACTGTATTATGATAATTCTAAAACTATTACCGAGGAATGTATAACATTTTAGAGATATTTAAACCAGGCAATTTATATTTCAATGCCGTCATTTGAATGAAGTTCATTTTTTTCGATGAAGGTTTAAGTTTTCAAATATAATAAATTAATGCAGTATTGTGATAAGTTTCAAACTATTACCGAGGAATGTATTGCATTTTAGACTTGTTTAAATAAAATTGCATTGAAGTTGGAAAGTGTTTCATAATCAATGCTTTAAGCATGATTGATCTTTCTTGTATTTTTTTCTTTTAAATTTATTCTACGATAGCTAAATTTTAATTGTTAGCACAAATTATCGTCTGGGTACATAAAAGGGTTCAAATTTAAATATCCGACCAATATATATTATATCTTCTGCCCCTGTCTCATAAATTTCAGTGTGACCCCTTATATAATGGACTATTTGAATGTGTGTTTGAATTCGTGTTTTTGACGGATTTAAATGTTTTGAGCATTCTAAAGCATAAATCCACTATTTTCACAGTAAAACCTTTGTGTTGCGCTTGTCTGCGGTATATCTGTATCCACTCCGGTTCAAAAGCTATTTGACAAAATATCGTCAAATTGGATTGTTAAATGACTTACGGTTAACTTGGTGTTGATTAAATTTTGGTACAATTGGAAAAAAATAAACAGCGTTTTTTGTTCAAAATGGCTCGAAAAAATGAAAGAAATTTGAAATAAAATAATAAAAATAGGTTTAAATATATTGATTAAATGCTTTTTCATAATTTTAATAAAAAACAAGGAAATTAAATCTTTAACAGAAAGATCAATCATGCATAAAGCATTGATTGTGAAACACTTTCCAACTTTAATGCACTTTAATTTAAACATCTCTAAAATGCGATACATTGCTCGGTAATATTTTTAAAATTATCACAATACTATATTAATTTATTATATTTGAAAACTTAAGACTTCATCGAAAAAAATGAACTTCATTCAAATGACGGCATTGAAATATAAATTGCCTGGTTTAAACATCTCTAAAATACGATACATTACTCCATAATATTTTTAAAATTATTTTAATACTAAAATAATTTATTATATTTGAAAACTTTATCGAAAACAAATGAAATTTATTCAAATGACGTCGTCGAAATATAACACGCCCGGCTCTCTCTATGAAAGCAGCATTTTATTCATAAACATTTTCCCATTCATTTCATTCATCGCAATACTATAATAATTTATTTTATTTAAAAACTTAAGACCATGGAGGTACAAGTAATTAAACTCTCTGCATAAAACTTCATCGAAAAAATCGTCCTTCTCTGTGTAAAATCAATGAATATTTCATTCATATCAGCTATATTGCAGACTCCATGAGCTAAATAATTTTGAGTTAAAGAAATGCAACAATTCTTATACAACTCATTCTACATCTTTTGGTATTTACATTCTCCATAAGTGAAAATTAGGCTTCGTTGTAGAAATAATCAAAGTTGGATGATCATTTAAACTCAAATATATTGTAATTGCGTTGTTTCAGTATGTAGATGCACAGAATTTATGCAAAAATAAAGCGGTTTTAGGGCGGATACAACACTAAATATGAATTAAAAAGAACTTTAAAAATCACGATTTTGGCACTAGATGGATGTCATATTTTATTTTGAAATGGGTCACATGATCGTTTCATATAATGGTCACGTGATCCCTTCATATAAAAGGTGTAATTATTATTTTAATTTTTATTTAAAAAACTACTAAAAATATATTTTGCTGAAATTTGTTTTATATATTTAATGGCATAATTTGAATATGTCCTAAAACTTTCGAAGCAATTTGTGAATTTTAAATCCGCTTACAAAATGTTTGAAAAATTAGGTCCCATAAGGGTCAAGGTATTTAATTTTTTCAGCCCGGGTTCAATCCTAAACTAATCCGGTGATATTATTCATTTATATTCCGATAGGTCCCACAGACCGTCTGAACAACATACTAAAATTTCATTTTGATAAAGTCATTTTTACGGCAGTTATCGTGCTAACGAACAGACAGACAGATAGAATGAACAAAGTCATAAACACTTTTCAATTTTTTTGTAAAATGTTAAAAATGAATAAAACCAACTTCACTATTCTAAAATAAATCGTTCTCGCGATATTTATTTATTTATTTATTTTTTATTTTGATGGCGGGCATCATCTTAAAATGCGGCAAATCATCAAATAAAAAAATCTGATGTGGGCAGCACATGATTTTCCCTTCAGACACATATTCATGTTCTTTTTATTTCTTCAATAATTTATTGAGTTATTTGCACAAAATAACACCCATAATTATTTTAAATTACATTGAATTTGCACTTTTAATTCAATTTTCATTTTCCTTTGGTAACTGAACCTATTTTCAAAGGCAGCGTAGTGAAAATGCGAAAAAACTAAAATATCTTGAAAATGACTAATCCTAGAGTAATGGGGTTTGTCTTACTTCTTTTCATCGTCATTACGTATAAAATAAACATTGAATTGATATATTTCAACATACGTAGTTTTTATTGTAGATATTGACAATTTTTGCAAGCCATTTTGCAAAAAAAAAAAAGGCAGGTTCTTTTTTCCGAATCTTACCAAAATCTAATCAATACGAGGGCAACCCACAAGTGACTTATCTACCAAATTTAGTGAATTTTGGTTAGTTTTTTATCTAGAGTGGACAAGCAATTTTTGCGAGCCATTTCGTAAAAAAGGCAGTTTTTTTTAATATATATATATATATATATATATCCTGAATCGTACCAAAATCTAATCGGTACCAGGGTCACCCACAAGGGTCATCCACATGCCAAATTTTATGAAATTTGGTAAATAAGTTTTTCAGTTAGAGTGGATACATACATTGCACACACAGACGTCACGCTAAAAACAGTTTTTTCGTGTTCTAGAGGTCCCAAAACGTGTAAATCCATCGAAAACTCGAGTTGCAGTTTTCGGCTTCATTCCAATACTTTCCCTATACATTACCATGTATTGTAGGGAAAGTAAAAGGAATAATTATAAAACTGCATATTTATGGCATATTTATTTTGTGCGATAATTGGTGTGAATATAAAGAAAAGAGGGAGAGAAATATGAATTTGAGCCTTTATGAAAATCCGTGTGCTTTCCACGTCAGTTTTTTTTTTTTTTTTTTTTTTTTTCTGTCTTATAGTCGGTGATCTTTATAAATTTGGGGATTAAAGATAAGCATCGTGACGTGACGTATCAATTTCCATTTAAAACAAAGAACATTTTTTTATATATATATATACAAGTGGAGATGAGATTGATGTTGCAGCACTTTTCTTCTCTATCGCAATTCATCTCGGGGCTGTTGAGGATCTTCTTTCAGTCGGGTCTGTTTAGGTTCTGTCAGCTGTCATACCTTCCGAACGACTGCCAAAATGGAGGATAAACAACTTTGGGATTCACAAAGTCCTAATTATTTGCTTGATAAAATGCAACGTTTTTTAACAAATGCAGTTTTGATTATAATCTCAGATTTCCCATTTATCGTTTTAATAGCAATCTACCTCTGAGATTTGTTCCGAAAGAAATATGTTTTCGTTTTTAGCACTTTACAACATAGTTGAAAAGTGTTTATGACTTTGTTTAACACTTTACAACATAGTTGAAAAGTGTTTATGACTTTGGTCATTCTGTCTGTCTGTCTGTCTGTCCGTTAGCACGATAACTGCCGTAAAAATGACTATCGAAATGAAATTTTAGTATGTTTTTCAGACTGTCTGTGGGACCTATGGGAATATCTATATAATAAAAGGCAATGTCTGTGTGTCTGTCTGTCTGTCTTATACACTATACGTTTCGCGACCGCGCGTCGGAGAGCTACGAAATTTGGCAATCGGAGACCTGGGGGGGAGGGAAGGGGACACGTGAAAACCGATTTTCAAAATTCTAATTATTTTTTTATTTATTTAATGTTTTATGCGATTTCGACCTTTTTTTGCCCTTTTTTCTCCACGATCCAGACGTCGTAGAAAAAAACAACTCACACCATCGGAAAGAGCAGACAATTGCGAGTAAAAATATATCAATTTCAAATCTCCATTTCGATTTCTAATATTTTTTAAAGATTTTAAAACAAAAGTCACTTTTGGCTCAAAAAAACGATTTTTGGTTTTTAAATTCTCGCATAGTAAAAAGTACTCATAATTTCGACTAATAATTTACATTTTTAGAAAGCTGAAATATCTGGCATTCTTACAAGTCTACTCTGGTCCAGAAATAATGAAAATTGCCTTCAGGATCGCAATTTTAAAGACGTCATGATTTTAAATTTCTCTGCGTTCCGCTCGGCGTGCCGCTTCGTTTCTCCCCAGCTGAAGCAGGGAAGGTGGTGGGTGGGGACGTCAAGGTGGAGGTGACGTCACGGTTCTGTATATGCATAGCGATGGGTGGGACAATAAGAAACCGAATTAGTTTTTACTTTCCGTTTCCCGCGCTTCCGATTTTAAATGAAATAAGAGCTTAACATATGCACTGTAGAAATTATTATATTTATATTTTAAATGATGGAACGATATGGATTTTTTAAATGGATATTTTAATTTTATGGATATTTTAAATGATGGAACGATGGATATTTTAATTTTATGGATATTTTAAATGATGGAACGATGGATATTTAAATTTTATGGATATTTTAAATGATGGAACAATGGAATGAGGATGATGGAATTAAGAGCTTAGAGAGCATATGGTCATTTTAAATTGTAAATTAGCGCGCGGGAAGTTAGCGGTAGGCCCGGGTACGATTCCCGCCACTGCCAAAACTGCCGAAGTGTTCACGCGGAATACGATCACGTTAAACATGTGGGCCCGTAAGTCCTTCCGAGAGGTTGGTGGTAGGGGAAGGAGGGTACGGTCCCTGTGGATGCCTCCTTCACAGGGTTCCCGTCTAAATTGGGTGAATATAAAGAAAGTTGCGGAGGGCGAGGCAGCCCAGTGGTTAGCGCTCAGGAATTGCACTCGGTAGGCCCGGGTTCGATTCCCGCCACTTCCAAAACTGCCGCCGTGTTCACGCGGAGTACGATCACGATAAACATGTGAGTCCGGAAGTCCTTCCGAGAGGTTGGTGGTAGGGGAAGGAGGGTACGGTCCCTGTGGATGCCTCCCTCACAGGTTTCCCGTCTAAATTGGGTGAATATAAGGAAAGTTGCGGAGGGCGAGGCAGCCCAGTGGTTAGCGCTCAGGAATTGCACTCGGTAGGCCCGGGTTCGATTCCCGCCACTTCCAAAACTGCCGCCGTGTTCACGCGGAGTACGATCACGATAAACATGTGGGTCCGGAAGTCCTTCGGAGAGGTTGGTGGTAGGGGAAGGAGGGTACGGTCCCTGTGGATGCCTCCCTCACAGGGTTCCCGTCTAAATTGGGTGAATATAAAGAAAGTTGCGGAGGGCGAGGCAGCCCAGTGGTTAGCGCTCAGGAATTGCACTCGGTAGGCCCGGGTTCGATTCCCGCCACTTCCAAAACTGCCGCCGTGTTCACGCGGAGTACGATCACGATAAACATGTGGGTCCGGAAGTCCTTCCGAGAGGTTGGTGGTAGGGGAAGGAGGGTACGGTCCCTGTGGATGCCTCTCCCACTGGGTTCCGTTCTAAATTGGGTAAATAAAAAGAATGTTATGGAGATAGTCGCTGGGGGCGAAGAAGCCCAGTGGTTAGCGCGCGGGAATTGCACTCAGTAGGCCCGGGTTCGATTCCCAAAATTGCCGCCGTGTTTACGCGGAGTACGATCACGTTAAACATGTGGGTCCGTGAGTCCTTCCGAGAAGTTGGTGGTAGGGGAAGGAGGGTACGGTCTAAATTGGATGAATAAAAAGAAAGTTATGGAGATTGTCGCGTAGGGCAAAGTAGCCCAATGGTTAGCGCGCGGAAATTGCACTCGGTAGGCCCGGGTTCGATTCCCAAAATTGCCGCCGTGTTTACGCGGAGTACGATCACGTTAAACATGTGGGTCTGTAAGTCCTTCCGAGAGGTTGGTGGTAGGGGAAGAAGGGTACGGTCCCTGTGGATGCTTCTCCCACTTGGTTCCGGTCTAAATTGGGTGAATAAAAAGAAAGTTATGAAGAATATCGCGGAGGGTGAAGTACCCCAGTGGTTAGTGCGCGGGATTTGCACTTGGTAGGCCCGGGTTCGATTCCCGCCATTGCCAAAACTGCAGCCGTGTTCACGCGGAGTACGATCACGTTAAACGTGTGGGACTGCAAGTCCTTCCGAGAGGTTTGTGGTAGGGGAAGGAGGGTACGGTCTCTTTGGATGCCTCCCCCATTGGGTTCCGTTCTAAATTGTGTGGCACTTCCTGGCCTTCCAAGCAGTTACCTTACACCTTTCTGGTAGGTCGCGCCAACGAGTTTGCCACGGTCAGAATTTTCAAGGGTAGCGAACAGGCTGGTCGCCAAAGGCGGCTAGTAAATAAATAATATAACCCAATCAGTTTTTTATTGAACCCGGGTTGAAAAAATGAAATACATTGAACCCTATGGGACCTAATTTTTCAAACATTTTTTAAGCAAATTTAAAATTCACAAATTGCTTCGAAATTTTTAGGAAATATTCACGTTATCCCATAAAATATATATAAAAAATTTCAGTAAAATATGTTAAGTAGTTTTTTAATTAAAAATTATTTAATATACAGAAAAAAACAAATTCAATTAAATTCTGACTTTTGAAATATCCTCCAGAAAGAAAAAATAGGTATATTATATAATAAATATCTTTCCAAGAGTTTAATCATTTTGTACAAGGTTACTATATCCTAAATTTTGTATATGAGAGAAGCTTCACATTTTAAAATAAATTTGGTAGATAGCAATTTTGTAAATTTTTTTATTTTTAACTCTTCATGATATACTTATTTGATGTCATTCTTAATGCACTTTCCTACGTCCTAGAGAGTTAAAATTTGGTATACAGTTTAAATTTGTTGAACATTTTATTCTACAAAAATTTGGTGGATCTTTAAATATAGATCATACATTTTTTTCGAAATAGCCTGCAAATAATCCCCGTTCACTTCTATAAATCATTGTTGTAATATTGTTAAAAAATCTGATGTGGGCAGCACACGTCTTTCCCTGCAGGCTCATATTCACGTTCTCTTTATTTCTTCAATAATTATTTGAGTTTATCTGCACAAAATAACAGCCATAAGTATTTTAAATGACATTGAATTTGCACGTTAAACTTAAATTTTGTTCCCATTTGATAGCTGGACTTATTGTCAAAGGTGGCGTAGCGAAAACGCGAAAAAACTAGAATATCTCAAGAACGGCTAGTCTTAGAGTAATGGGGTTAGTCTTATTCTTTTTGTTGTCAAAAATCACGTATAAAATAGGAATTTAATTGATATAATTGAGCACATATAGTCCTTTATTTTTTATATTTAACGTTTTTTGCGGGCCATTTCGCAAAAATAGCCCGTTCCTTTTTCCCGAATCGTACTAGAATAACCTACAAATGATTTATGTACCAAATTTTGTTAAATTTGGTATATAAATCACTTGTAGGTCATTGAAATGTTATACACCAAACTTTGTTAAATTTGTTCCATTAGTTTTTAGCTAGAGTGGATAAATGTAATTTCTGCCGGTCATTTCGCAAAGAAGGCAGATTCTTTTATTACGAATCGTACTATAATCTAATGAACATCAGGATTTCCCTCAAAAAACAGACCTACCAAATTTTATGAAATTCGGTCCATTAGTTTTTCAATTAGAGTGGATGTAATATCCTCACAGACACCCAGAAACATACACAGATACACTCTTACACACACAGACGTCTTCCTAAAAATAGTTTTTTCGTGTTCTAGAAGTCCCAAAACGTGTAGATCCTTCAAAAATTCGGGTTCCGATCTTCGGTACGATTCCAATACTTTGAATACATACACACACACACACATATTATCTGCGTATCTGTGTATTATCTGTGTATCTAAATTCCGTGCCTATGCAATTACAATAGTTGTGATTTTAAATGATCCCTAAACTTTTATTATTTTAACTTATGCAGAATACAAATATCTGAAGCGATTGTAAGGTGAGTTACATAAGAATTGCTGAATTTTTTTCACACAAAATTATTTAGCTCTGGAGTCTGGAATACAAATTATATGAATGAAATATTCATTGATTTTGCATAGAGAATCAGATGATTTATATTTCGATACAGTTTTAAATATTTAAGTATAATAAATTACTGTAGTACTGTGATAATGCAATGATATCACCACTGAATGTATCACATTTTAAAAATTTTTAAATGAAATTGCATTTCAGTTGGAAAGTGTTTCATAATCCATGCTTATGCATGATTGATCTTTCTTGTTCATATTGACGTTGATCGTATTTTGTTTAGGAAAAGAAAGGACAAATCTGAGACGATTTGATGAGGATATAAAAAGCATTTTGTTTTACTATATAATTTTATAAAAGAAGATATAACATTAAAATATATCTGATGTGGGCAGCGCATGACTTTCCCTGCAGACTTAAATTCATTTTTTCTTTATTTCTTTAACAATTCATTAAATTGAGTTTAATTGCACAAAATAACACTAAATTTGCATTTTTAATTCAGTTTCCAGTTTTATTTGGTAATTGGACATTTTTCCAACGACGGCATAACAAACATGCGAAAAATCTCAAATATCTCGAGAACGGTTAGTCCTAGAGTAATAGAGTTGTTCTTATTCTTTTCCTCGTGAAAAATGACGTATAAAATAAGCATTTAATTGATACATTTGACTAGAAGTAGTCTTTTTTTAGATTTTTTCGATTTTTGCAGGCCATTTCTTAAAAAAAGGCAGGTTGTTCTTTTCCAAATCGTACCAAAATCTAATCAGCACCAGAGTATCCCACAAATAACTTATCTACCTCATGTTGTGAAATTTGGTTAATTAGTATTTCAGCTAGAGTGGATACATAAGATTTTTGCGGACCATTTCGCAAAAAAAGGCGGGTTCTTTTTTCTCGAATCGTACCAAACACTAATTAGCACCAGAGTCGCACCTAAGTGATTTACCTACCAAATGTTATGAAATTCTATCCGTTAGTTTTTGAGTTAGAGTGGATACACACATTGACAGACACACACAGAGACAGACACACACAGACAGACAGACAGTCAGACAGACAAACACACACACACAGACAGACATACACACACACAGACGTCACGCTAAAAATAGTATTTTCGTATACTAGAGGTTCCAAAACGTGTAGATCCGTGGAAAACTCGAGTTGCGATTTTCGGCATGATTCCAATACTTTCTCTATACATTACCATGCATTGCAAATAAATCATGGGGTCAGTTTTGTGACACAAAAATAGCACAAAGTAGATACTTGAAAAAGATCCAGTATTTATTTTATTAGTACTACTTTCTGATTTACTTGAGAAAATATCATTATCCACAGTAATGGTGTTGGTTCGTTTATCATAAAAGAAATTAAGTATAAAGAAAAAAACATTTCATAAATACTATTAAGCATATACAATTAAGTTTTCTTTTTTCAGATTTTGTCGACTTTTGCTGGTTATTTAGCAACAAAAAGCGAGTTCCCTTTTTCTGAACCGTATCAAAATCTAATCAGCACATTTCATGAATACAATTAAGCATATTGAGTTTTTGTTTTCAGATTTTGTCGATTTTTGCTGATTATTTAGCAACAAAAAGCGAGTTCTATTTTTCCGTTTTTTTTGTTTATAACATGAAGATGGATTTGCCATAGAGATTGATCCAGTCTACCTTGGATCCAGCTGGATCCAGTCTAGCTAGATCCAGTCTGCCATGGAAAATGATCCAGACAGTCAAATAGATGGATCGACTTTCCCTTGAGATGGATCAAAACTGCATGGAGCTGGATCCAGACTATCATAAAGATGGACCCATCTATAGAGATAGATGGACTGTCCTGGAAATAAATCCAAACTGATACTTTAGCCATCCATCTCCATGGCAGTCTTAGGTATATATACTTCATGGTTCTTCTATTGGGTCCCATTTAGTTTTTACTTCGGGTTTGTCAGTCTCTCTAGAACTGATAAAGCAATCCTACTTATCCTTGAAACAGCTGTATGCTGCACTGTGTCTTAATTTGGACTTAATTAATTACGTTTTCTTAATTTTTTCTTAAAATGAGATATATTAAGGTCTTCAAGAAAATTAACATTTATATATGTTATACCACAAATATTCTCAAATGTAAGAATTTCCACAATTCCCCCACAATTCCGCATTGCCATTGCCTCTTCTGCTTCTCTTCTCCGCCGTTCATCTTATCTCCCGTTGAAAAGCACTTTACCTTGATGCCGGCCGTCTATTTATCGTCTTACCCTCACCATCCCCTTTCCAATCAGCCAAGGAATGCTAATGACCTTTGAGGATGATACTTTGCACTAATTTGTAGCGCTATTAGTATAGAAAATAGAGAAAGAGCCCCTTTGCGGGGACCCCATTTTCTCATTGACTAGTTTTTCCTCATTAGTGGGACGTGTTTGTTCTCCGGGACATTGGCTAAAATTTAAGAGATTTTTTTTTTCTGTGGGTAGAAATGACAGAGGGCGCTCTAATATTTCGTTTTCCTTCCTTTTCTCGGGTGCACTTTGTAGAGTCCACTTCGACGATAAGAGCTTGCAATTTCGTCCCAGTAGCTCAACGGTAGAGCGTCGGCTGGCCAGTTCGGAGATCCAGGGTTCGATTCCTGGCTGGAGCAGCAAGGCTCTTTGCAATGGCGCTCCAGCAAATCGATCCTGTAGGTTAGTGCAAAGATGTCGGGGGTCTGAAAGTGACCCTAGTGCGACTAGCACGGATTCAGTGGACTCTGGAAGATTGAGCGCCGATTTCAAAATTGAGAAGATAACGACCACGCAGGATACTAATATGGGTAAAAATAGTAGTAGCAAGAGGTTAACCTGAGGTAAAAATAGCAGGTGGTGGTCAGGCAGATTGTCAGTTGCTTGCTAATCTGAATTAGAGGGTGGAGAATGCAGAGTCCACTTCAACAATAAGAGCTTGCAATTTCGCTCCAATAGCTCAACGGTAGAGCGTCGGCTGGCCAGTTCGGAGATCCAGGGTTCGATTCCCATTTGGGGCAGCAAGGTTCTTTACAACATACTAAACCAGGAGTCACCATAAATATTCAAGGGGGGGGTAATAATTTTTTTCCATTTTTAATAAAAAAAAAATCTGATATTGGCAGCACTTAACTTTTCCTTTAAAATGTAATTACTTTACTCATTTCACAGCGAAATTATGATATACAAGATCTACAGCGCAATGTTTTCGGCATTGAATTAACACCACGTAAACTGAAATAGGGCATCTTTGGCAACTTACGGAGTCCAAAGACAAAACCTTGTTCATACTCACGTGTAAAATTCTCATCAAAATACGATTGACATTTAATTGATATCCCGTGAAATAAATGACTGTACTTTGGCGTCAAAATATAAAGCTATATTACAAAAGGTATTTTTTCTAGTGAATGGAACGAACTAGATCCACGCGAATGATGTTAACAGATTTCTCGCATAGAGAAAGTGAACATATTTGATGAAAGTTAACATATCGCGCATGCGCTTAATGGATGTGGACCTCCTGATGTGTGAAATGGGAGATTTGGAGATTTTATTTGTATCGTGAATGGCAGAATGGCAAAACATGCTATTTAGAAAATGAGTATGATGTTATCTGTATTAAAGTAACGAGAACATTTTTAGGACCTGAGCAAAGTCGGGTGATTCGTTCTAGTGTTAGATATAAGTTGAGTGAGCGAATGCTTGACTAGCTCTAAAAGTGTGTGTGTGTGTGTGTGAATATTTGAGCAGCATTTAAAGGGAGGTGCGAATATTTGTGTAGCTCTAAAGAGGGCGCTAATATTGTAGTAACTCTAAAGGGGGAACTAATATTTGAGCTGAGGGAATGTGAATAATTTTGTGTAGTTTCAACGAGGTTCGCGGACATTTGAGTAGATTTAAGAGGGTGCGCGAACATTTGAGTAGATTTAAGAGCGAATATTTGAGAGTCTCTAAAGGAAGTGCACATATTTGATTTACTATAACGAATAGTGCGAATATTTGAGTAGAGCTAAAAGGAGTGCAAATATTTGATTTACTATAATGAATACCGCGATTATTTGAGTGGCGCTAAAGGGAGTGCACATATTTGATTTACTATAACGAATAGTGCGAATATTTGAGTAGAGCTAAAAGGAGTGTGAATATTTGATTTACTATAAAGAATTCCGCGATTATTTGAGTGGCGCTAAAGGGAGTGCAAATATTTGATTTACTATAACGAATAGTGCGAATATTTGAGTAGAGCTAAAAGGAGTGCAAATATTTGATTTACTATAAACGAATACCGCGATTATTTGAGTGGCGCTAAAGAGAGTGCACATATTTGATTTACTATAACGAATAGTGCGAATATTTGAGTAGAGCTAAAAGGAGTGCAAATATTTGATTTACTATAACGAATACCGCGATTATTTGAGTGGCGCTAAAGGGAGTGCAAATATTTGATTTATTATAACGAATAGCGCGAATATTTGAGTAGCGCTAAAGGGAGTGCAAATATTTGATTTATTATAACGAATGGCGCGATTATTTGAGTGGCGCTAAAGGGAGTTCAAATATTTGATTTATTATAACGAATAGCGCGAATATTTGAGTAGCTTTAAAGAGAAGCGTGTCCTCTGTTTCCGCTATGCTCTCTCTCTCTCTGTCTCTCTCTCTCTCTCTCTCTCTCTCTCTCTCTCTCTCTCAATGAACTCTTATACGGAACGCATAAAGCGACGCTTTAGTCATCTCAATTTTTCATAGCGGCACAATTTTAAAATACTTTTTTATGGAAATAGGAAATTTTTTACTACTAACACGGAAGAAACAAAAAAGTTGAAAAAGTCTTAGCATCCAAGTGGTTTTAATGTACTCAGGGTCTTGTTAATGATCGATTTACGAATTTCCCAAATATACTACACAGATACTAAATCAGTACTCCAAGGCACAAAGGAGTAACAAAAATGTTTGTGAAACGTCCGTTAGTAGAAGTTGACACAACATCTGGTTGAATTTGTATAATATTTAAGTTATTACTTTTATAATTTCCTTACATACAGGGTCCATATTCTACAATTTCCTTACATACAGGGTCCATATTCCACTTCCTTACATACAGGGTCCATATTCTACAATTTCCTTATATACAGGGTCCATATTATACAATTTCCTTACATACAGGATCCATATTCTACAATGTCCTTATGTACAGGGTCCACATAGAAAACGAAATCCAACACTTAACTCCATCCCTCCATTCAGGAATAATCTTGACTAAGGCTATAGAGCAGTCGTGTCACCAGAGGGGGGGGGGGGGGGGGTC
The DNA here is from genome assembly GCA_951213105.1 of Amaurobius ferox. Taxonomy (NCBI): domain Eukaryota; kingdom Metazoa; phylum Arthropoda; class Arachnida; order Araneae; family Amaurobiidae; genus Amaurobius; species Amaurobius ferox. Next base: position 155,565,324 of record OX578138.1, read on the forward strand.
ATAGCTTCTCCCAGGAACCCATCGGAACCCATTGAAGTTCTGAAAAATGGTATTAGGAGAGATGGAAAACAAAATAATTAAATCCCCCTCCCCCACCCCCCAATAATAATAATAATAATAATAATAATAATAATAATAATAATCTGACGACGCTACTGCTATAGCGTAGAGTAATTTGTGCGATAAGCTTAATAAGAGTCAACGTGGCTTTGCGTAATAATAATAAAAGCTCTTCACATGCCATGCTAGCTTTGGAGATTTTTATCACACCGAAAATAAGTTGGCTTTTAGAGAGCAATTTTCCAAAAATTAAATTAATGCTCAACATCGGTGGCGCCTCGGTAGCAGACCAAACAACTGAAAAAGAATAGAGTTCACTAGTTCCGTAATTGGGATGAGCGTATATATAAATATTTAAGGGGGGGGGGAGCTAAGTTCGGGTAATCTTAACAGGTCTATGGTGCTAATAATGATTATCTCTTTTCAGCCTCTGCGTTATTAGGAGGCCACAATAAGGTGAAACAATCATTTCGTATTTTTTTCTGTATCATTATTTTTATTTTTTTCCTTTTGAGTTTACTTTATATTGTGGACTCTTGGCATAGCTGCATTTTCTTAAGATAATCTGAAGTGTTTTTATTTGCTAACTTATTATGACTAGAATATATGAGGAAATCAGTGTTTCTGTCGGCGCTTTACCACACGATTATTGTTTTAAAAAAAAACAGATTGTAATATTGTAAGATATTGAATAAATGAATGACATTAGAGAAGCATTATCCTGCCTAAAAGCTTTCTACGAAATAATCACAATAATGGATAAAGTAATGAAAATGCATAGAGTTAAAATAGTAAAACAGGGAGTAATGCAAATACGAGTATATAATGCAGATGACATAGAGGAATAACACAGATATTCTAAAACACTAAACAACAACAAAAATAAATAAATAAATACATAAAAGGGGGGGAGACAAGATTATGGTGCCGTGTAAAATCTTACGTGACATGATCTTGGTGACGAAAGAATTAACACCCGAGTGCTTATCAAGAGAATCGGGTTCAGATTTCGATTTCCAGTTCCAGCCGATTGTGATTTTTAAATGGTATGGCATCGAATGTTCTGCATAGTCACAGAACTCGCTAATAAAAGTTGTTGCGTCGGTACCCGTAGACACCTGCTGGTAGTTCTTAGCCGGCGGGTTTGCGATTATGAATTTAACCATTAGAGTCTTCAGCAGTTTGAACTCAGTCGTCTACCAATTTAAAATTGTTTGCGTGGTATAACTGATTTTATCGGTCTCCACAGGCTGTTGCGTCACCAGAAAAAAACTTGGGTGGGGTACCCAATATTAGAAAAAAACTTGGGGAGGGGGGTTGCCCAATAGTTTTTCCCATTTCCCCAAATATAGTTTCTTCGTACTTCAATGGATTTCGATGGGTTCCTGAAAGGGGTTCTGGTCCTCCCCCCCCATGGCAACACCACTGACCGCAAGTAGCGTAATACCTGAGCTCTCAGGACCTGCAATGCAAGGGGGTATCAGTGTCTGTAGGGAGAGGCGCAAAAGGCAAGATAAATGTATTATAACGATCATGGAAATAGTATAAAAATCAGCCTGCAATTAAACCTTGCAGGGGGATCCGAACTTAATCCGTTACGCTATTACATCTGATAGCAAGTTTTCCTTCTCGGGGCACTTATTTATTATTTGATACCAAGCACTAATAAGCGCGAAACTTAAACCTACTGATGCTTATTGCTGCACTGGGAGCGTGATATCTCACGCTTTACAATTGATGCCGGAACCAAAATATAGTGTGGAATCAGTTGGGATGTCCATTTCTCCCTGTATTGCTTCAAAGGAGAATGCAATTTGGTATTACCAGATAATTTTGGCATGACTGGCATGGTTCAGTTAGGGTTCACCTGAGCTTACTTGGATCTGGTTCCGACCTGGATTTGAGCGTGCCTAGATCTAATTCAGACATGGATTTGAGCGGACCTGAAGACCTAGGCTCGATTCATCGTTTTGGACGATTGGGATTATTTTAGTGAAATAATATCTAATGTTGAGAATTTTTTATTGTATGAGAAGTGTTAAGAAACAACCATCCCAAAAATATAAAACCTTACTTTACTAGGCTCCAACCAGCTACCTTCCAAATAGCACCACAACGTCCTACATTAGTTACCGGGAGGGAATGACAATCCTCTAGGCCAGTGGTCTTCAAAATGGGGTATTTGAATCGATATGTGAGAGTCTATATGTACGCTAAGAAAATTTTATATATTTTTATTTAAGACCCATTTTATTTTGACAGAAAAAAATAAAACATTAGTTAAAGAATAACAAATATTGATTTGTATTTTCAAATTACATGAATATTATGATTATATGAATATTACTTTGCTAGAACGCCCATTCAGAACAAAAATAAAACATTTTGGCGCTATTAGAAGGGCCTCCGTATTAGAATCAGCGTCCATTCAGAACAAGGGGGAAAAAAAAGAAAAGAAAAGAAAATCATGCATATGTAATTACAATAGGGGTACGTGAGTAAGTCTTAGGACTACGTAATCAAAACTGTTTGCAGACCATTGTTCTATACATGCATTCTAATGTGTCCTCCTGTAGTCTAAATTTGTAACGCAGCCACATCTAAGAAAGAGGGGTTTAGAGTAATGGATTTATTTTTCTAATCTGTACCTTTTGGAGAACTAATATAATTGTTCAGCCATGGATATTCTATTGAATAAATGGATAACCGGGACCTCCAAAACGGTTCAAAGCTGTTTCTTAGGCGAGCTGGGCTAAACGGTAGTTTTTTGTTTTTTTTTTATTTCGAATGACCCGTACTTTCGCGAAGTAATTAAGAAAGGGTATCAGCATTTATGACCTGCACGGGTGGTTGACGTTCAAATCCCATTATCACAGAAAAATAAGACATGGATAGTGATGAACAGTTGACGAGCCGGATGTCAAGGAAAGGTAGCCAATCAGAGAAGAATTTTAACACATTCTCGTTAAAACCACGAAGTCAAAGTGAGCGTTCAAAGTGAGATGTTACCCCCAGATTTCTATTTTGAAAGATAAGCAGACGTCATCTACTCTTTAGTATGTCTACGTGTTCAGTCAATGGGTAGGTGGTTACGAACCCCCCACCTACACCACTAATCAAGTGCTAGGACATTGCGTGGTGTCATCTAGGAGGTTGCTCATTCGAGCCAATCAGGGACAGTTGTAAATTTTTTGAGTAATTACTCCTTGGCAATCCTTATTTCTATTGAAAGTCGAATGTTCTACAACGTTTGAGTCATTTTTATAACATCTGTAAAGGACTCATATTCCAGCCGCGATGCAAACCATAGATTTCCACCAGTACAATCAATACTTTATTCACTGAGCCATTGAAATGATTGCCTCTTCTAAAGTAGCCTTTACACCTTCTAATTCAGATTCCAGATCGAAGGGATACTCCATATCTCTGCGACATCCTCGTCATGTTTTACAGGAATGACTCATGTCCGTCGTACAGCTCGCGAATCGAAAATCGCAGTTACAATGGGTAGGGTGCTCAGAAACACCGAGAATCGATCATTTTGGATCTTGGTTCTTCAGTGCATCTGAACTACAAGGTTAAGTTTTGCTTGAGTGCTGTTGTAAAGAACTCATGTAACGTAGTGTGAATTCATAACATCCATTAAAGAAACTCATATTTGATACGGGATTCGAAGCGCTGATCGATGCTCTATCCATCGAGCTTCTCAGACGATTTCTTTCTTTTTATAGTTAAAATGTACCCCACATATTCTGTCGCTCTTTTACTGTAACTCAGCCGTCCTACACGCATCTTTATCGTGAGAGCACCCCCCAAATATGACCCTAATCCCTCGCATCTATAAAGTGAGTTATAAATTAAAAGAAAACCCCCTTCCATGGTTCAAGCCATGGACCTTCTACCTTCCCAAGTAATAAACATCGCATTCAAACTCTGGAGCATGATAAAGACGATCACTAGCGTGACTCTTCTTAGGGAGGCGAGCTCTTTGGAGAATAAGGAAACTCAAGAAGAACGAATGACTGAAGGAAAGAAGTCCAGGGCTTACGCCTTCCCCCATCACAGACGTCTAGCATTGGGTGCTACATTTATCGTATTTATTGGAAGATCTAAGGTTCGATCTCAAAATTCTTCCATAACACAGTCGCAAGACCTTCCTATAGAGGACTTCCAAAGTTAAAAAACACGCTCCTGCTGCAGCAATTTTTCACCGAGTGACAGAATTTGTTTTTGTTACTTTCCCATCAGCACTGAAAAGCCGTTAACTACACTGGCAGTAAAACAAAAAATGCTGCATATGGCATGCTCTTTTGACATGAAAACTTTCGCACGTGACAAGTTTTTCCCTATCAATGTAGTGAATGGTTAATTCAGGGCTGATGAGCTCCAACAAGAATGAATCCCTTAGATGGATGCGAGCAGTTGAAGCACAATTTCAGTATTCTTATTGACAAGGAGGGGAGTTAAGATTCAAACCCTACCCCTAAATTCATATTGTAATATGATCAGACAAACATACGATTGGAGAACTTACGGCAAATTTTTATTATTAACTCCTCCACTGCCTGCTCATTGATATAATCGTTCCAGATTTTCTTTAAATCACCCAATTAATTCGAGAGTTGCCCATACTGGCACGAAATTACAGACATTAGAAAAACCATTGATTCGTGTTCATGGATATTTAAAACTTCTAGATCTCGAAAGGTGAACTTTTTACTTTGTTACAATGCTTTCTTTACGTATACTCTGAATTAAGGACCGTCAAAACGAAAACTCAAAAATGACAGTGATACAACTGTTTTATTGTTATCAGAATCGAACATCTTTATGCGAAGAATTACAAAACCCCTGGCGTTCTCGAATCGAAACCCAACTCGAACATGATCCTCCACACCTGTCGCACGCTACCTAGGTATTTTTTGAAACTCGAAACTTGACATTCAGCGAAGACACGGCACAGTTTATGGATTTCAGCCTTTTATTCCGTTGCGCCGTAGTGCATTTTTCAGGGCGTTAACTCACCCTATGTGACACCTCAACAAGTTTCGCCCCCGAGGGCGCTTTCGGGGATGAAATATCTCCATAGATCTTAATTTAAGAGCATCCTTTGACTTTATGAATGGCACTTTTATGTAGATGTTCTGCCGCTGGGGCGCTGTCGGGCCGATGGGTCGTAATTTAAGGTTACGTCTGTTGGAATGGAAGACGATGACGGGAAGACTGTTCCACCTCTGGATTCGGATTGAGACATTGCCGGAGATTTGCCCTTTTTATTGGTGTTTTAGGAAAGAAATGAAATCCTTGTTGTCTTGATTGAAGGCAGGCATAGAAGTTATGATAGTTGAGGAAAAAAGATGCTACGTTTATTGTTACATTTTGCGAATGAATATGTGGTTTTCTTCTTTCTGGCATGATCTGAATATCAATTGAAAGGTCTTATTCGTTTCATTTATAATTCTGTATGATAAGCACGATTTTAATACCTTTGAGAGAAGTACTTTCTAAGGTGTATCTAAAACTTAGAAATTCTTCATTTTCCGACTAAAATTGCAGAAAACAAAATATACGCATTAAATTCTACACTTGTAATAAAAGAAAGGTTAACAAAATAATGTGTGAATAAAAGTAAGAGCAAAACTATTGAATGTGTAAAACTAAGAATGCATTTTTAAATACTTCTTCAAAATAGAATTAGAATCCTTCACAGGGTGCCCAGACATAGAAGTACAGCTTCGACCCTGCGAGACATTGACGCAAATCATTTTGAGATTCCATAATATTTTTCAAATGAAGTTTTTGTTTTTTCTTTTTAACACTTTACAACATAGTTGAAAAGTGTTTGTGACTTTGTTCATTCTGTCTCTCTGTCTGTCCATTAGCACGATACTGCCGTAAAAATTATTTTATCAAAATGAAATTTTAGCATGTTGTTCAGACGGTCTGTGGGACCTATGGGAATATAAATGAATAATATCACCCAATTAGTTTTGGATTAAACCCGGATTGAAAAAATAAAATACATTGAACCGTACAGGACCTAACTTTTCAAACAATTTTTAAGGGAATTTAAAATTCACAACTTGCTTCAAAATTTTTAGGAAATATTTAAATTATCCCATAAAAAATATGAAAAAAAATTGCAGCAAAATATATTCGGTAGTTTTTAAAATAAAAATTAAAATAATAGTTACACCTTTTTTTATGAAGAGATCACATCATCCACTTCGAAATCCATCTTATGCCAAAATCGTGATTTTTAAAGTTCTTTTTTATTTATATTTAGTGTTGTATGCGCCCTTAAACAGCTTTATTTTTGCTTAATTTCTGTGCATCTACATTCTGAAACAACGCAATTACAATACATTGGAGTCTAAATGATCATCAAACTTTGATTATTTCTACAGCGAAGCCTAATTTTCACTTATGGAGAATGTAAACACATAAAGGTGTAGGATGAGTTGTATAAGAATTGCTGAATTTCTTTAACACAAAATTATTTAGCTCTTTGAGTCTGAAATATAGCTGATATGAATGAAACATTCATTGATGTTACATAGAGAACAAACAATTTTATAGCAGACTTTTTCAATGAAGTTTTAAGCATAGAGTTAGATTACGTTTACCTCCATGGTTTTAAGTTTTGAAATCAAATAAATTATTGTAGTATTGTGATGAATGAAAGGAATGGAATAAAAGTGTATGAATGAAATATTTACATGTTTTATATAGAGAGCCAGCCGATTAATATTTCAATGACGTCATTTGAATAAAGTTCATTTTTTTCGATGAAGTTTTAAGTTTTCAAATGTAACAAATTATTGTATTTTTGTAATAATTTAAAAAACATTACCGCTGAATGTATCGCATTTAAGAGATGTTTAAACCAGGCGGCTTATATTTCAATGACGTCATTTGAATAAAGATCATTTTTTTCGATGATGTTTTAAGTTTTCAAATATAATAAATTAATGTAGTATTGTGATAATTTTAAAAATATTACTGCTGAATGTATCGCATTTTAGAGATGTTTAAATAAAATTGCATTTCAGTTGGAAAGTGTTTCATAATCGATGCTTTATGCATGATTGATCTTTCTTGTTTGTACTTGCCGGGGAGTTTCCTTTCCTGATGATTTTTTTTCCCTGATGATGTTCTGATGTTTTTTAACACTTTACAACAAAGTTGAAAAGTGTTTATGACTTTGTTCACTCTGTTTGTCTGTCTGTCTGTCTGTCTGTCTGTCTGTCTGTCAGTCTGTCCGTTAGCACGATAACTGCCGTAAAAATGACTTAATCAAAATGAAATTTTAGTATTTAATATCATCCAAGTAGTTTTGGATTGAACCCGGGTTGAAAAAATGAAATACATTGAGCCCTATGGAACCTAATTTTTCAAACATTTTTTAAGCGGATTTAAAATTCACAAATTGTTTCGAAAATTTTAGATAATATTCAAATTGTTCCATAAAATATATAAAAAAAAATTCAGCGAAATATATTCAGTAGTTTTTTAAATAAAAATTAAAATAATAATAACACCTCTTATATGAAGCGATTACGTGACCATGATATGAAAAGATCACGTGACCCACTTCAAAATGATATATGGCATCCATCTTGTCTCAAAATCGTGATTTTTTAAGTTCTTTTTAATTCATATTGAGTGTTGTATCCGTCCTAAAACCACTTTATTTTTGCTTAAATTCTGTGCATCTACATACTGAAACAACGCAATTACAATATATTTGAGTTTAAATGCTCATTCAAATTTGATTATTTCTACAACGAAGCCTATTTTTCACCTATGTAAAATGTAAACTGCAAAATATGTAGAATGAGTTGTATTAGAATTGCTGTATTTCTTTAACACAAAATCATTTTGTTCATGGAATCTGCATAGTTGATATGAATGAAATATTCATTAATTTTACAAAGAGAAGGACGATTTTTTTCGATGAAGTTTTACGCATAGAGTTTGATTACTTGTAGCTCCATGGTCTTAATTTTTAAATAAAATAAATTATTATAGTATTGTGATGAATGACATGAATGGGAAATTATTTATGAATGAAATGCTGCTTTTATAGAGAGAGCCAGGCGTGTTATTTTTTCTATGACGTCATTTGAATGAATTTCAGTTGTTTCCGATGAAGTTTTCAAATATAATAAATTATCGTAGTATTATGATAATTCTAAAATTATTACCGAGGAATGTATCATATTTTAGAGATGTTTAAACCAGGCAATTTATATTTCAATGCCGTTATTTGAATGAAGTTCATTTTTTTCGATGAAAGTTTAAGTTTTCAAATATAATAAATTAATGTAGTATTGTGATAAGTTTTAAAATATTACCGAGGAATGTATTGCACATTTTAGACATGTTTAAATATAATTGCATTGAAGTAGGAATGTGTTTCATAATCAATGCTTTAAGCATGATTGATCTTTCTTGTTTCTTTTTGTGAGATATTAAAGAAGCGCCGTTGTAACTCGTATCAGCTAGGAAAACTGCACTGCAGAGAGGGAAAAATGTATTCAGTACTGATCTAATAAGTATTAGATCGATTTAGTCAAAAGTTAATTATTTTTGAGTAAGATTGGATACAACTTTTTGATACACCCACACACACTATTCAGAACCAAATGTTGCCTATGGATGCACATAAATTTATTTAAATTTCTTAATATTTATTTTAATTTTGTTCAGCAAGCTTTATTTTAATTCAACTTATTAAAATTTAATTTAATGTAATAAAATGTATTTTTATTTAATTTGTTAAATTGTATTTTTATTTAATGTAATAAACTTTATTTTTATTTAATTTGCCTTATTAAAATTTGTTTTTATTTAATTTTTTAAAATTTATTTTAATTTAATTTAATAACATTTTACCAAAAATGTTCTTTGAAACATCTTTTTCTCAAGATAGCCTATAATTAGCGCTTAAATGATGACCGATGTGAATTCAGCTTCAAATTCCGGACTGATTCACTAAAGGTTTCCACTTCGGGTTCTTTCACCACCTTTGTTTGTGTTTTCGAAAATTTGTTCTATTTTACGGAAGAAGTATGCATAAGATTTTAAACATGCTTAACAGTTCTGTCGAAAATAAAGTATACACACTCTATGAAGTCTCCTTTATAGAAGCCATATATTCAATTAATTCAATTAATTTTAATTTTATTCTTTTTCTCAACATTCTACGTGTGTCTGTGTGTTTTATAATAATTGCCTATAAAAGTTCATTTAAAACAAGAAAGATCAGTCATGCATAAAGCATTGATTATGAAACGCTTTCCAACTTGAATGCAATTTTATTTAAACATCTCTAAAATGCGATACATTCCTCGGTCATATTTTTTAAATTATTACAATACTACATTAATTTATTATATTTAAAAACTTAAAACTTTATCGAAAAAAAATGAACTTCATTCAAATGACGGCATTGAAATATAAATTGCCTGGTTTAAACATCTCTAAAATACATTCCTCGTAACATTCCTCGGTAATATTTTCCTCGGTACATTCCTCGGTACATTCCTCGGTAATATTTTCAAAATTGTCATAACACTACAATAATTTATTATATTTGAAAACTTCGTCGAAAAGAAATGAACTTTATTCTAATGAGGTCATCGAAATATAAATCGCCTGGCTCTCTCTATAAAAGCAGCATTTCATTCATAACCATTTTCCCATTCATTTCATTCATCACAATACTATAATAATTTATTTTATTTAAAAACTTAAGACCATAGAGATACAAGTAATTAAACTCTATGCTTAAAACTTCATCGAAAAAAATCGTCCTTCTCTCTGTAAAATCAATGGATATTTCATTCATATCAGCTACGCAGACTCCATGGGCTATATAATTTTGCGTTAAAGAAATGCAGCAATTCTTATACAACTCATTCTACATATTTTGCTGTTTACATTTTCCATAAGTGAAAAGTAGCCTTCGTTGTAGAAATAATCAAAGTTGGATGATCATTTAATCTCAAATATATTGTAATTGCGTTGTTTCAGCATGTAGATGCACAAAATTTAAGCAAAAACAAAGCTGTTTTAGGACGGATACAACACTAAATATGAATTAAAAAGAACTTTAAAAATCACGATTTTGACACAAGATGGATGCCATATTTTATTTTGAAGTGGGTCACGTGATCTCTTCGTATAATGGTCACGTGACATCTTCATATAAAGGGTGTAATTATTATTTTAATTTTTATTTAGAAAACTACTGAAAATATTTTGCTGAAATTTTTTTTATATATTTTATGGGATAATTTAAATATTTTCTAAAACTTTCGAAGCAATTTGTGAATTTTAAATCCGCTTAAAAAATGTTTGAAAAATTAGATCCCATAGGGTTCAATGTATTTCATTTTTTCAACTTTGATAAAGTCATTTTTACGGAAGTTATCGTGCTAACGGACAGACAGACAGACAGACAGAATGGACAAAAGTCATAAACACTTTTCAACTATGTTGTAAAGTGCTAAAAAAACTAAAATATATTTCGCTTAATTTTCTGTTTTCCATTCGTCTGAACTCACCTTTGAGGGTTGCTCTAAGAACTGAACTGTATTTAAATTTAATAATATGTGTTTAAAGGCTCTGTCCGACGTACACTCATCCTTTAGGTCTTGCGCATCTCAAAAGTGATAAAAGTTAATAAAACGTTCTATTGCAAGATGCCAATCGGGAAAAGGGGTTGATTAATTATGTATGTAATGAGTCACTTCGAGCCTCGTCAGAGAAAGGACCTCGCAAGTGGCACTTATAATGAAATTTAAGAAGAATGGGCGTATTTAAATCTGTAAATACCATTAAATGTATATAATAGTTATTTTTATATCCAAATATTGAAGCAAAGTGCAAAAAAAAAAAAAAAAAAAGTTCAATCGCCCTGTAGCACTACATCTGTTCCAAAACAAAAACACGCCAATTTCGATTGAGTGGCTGGCTCTTTCATTAAACTAACAAAGAACCTTTCTTCATCAATGCAATAAAGCATTTAACTATGCTATTTGTGGAATTTTCATTTTGTTCTGAATTTTGATGAATTTTATTGGAAATCATTTCTGGACTAAAGAAATGTGGCATTGAATAATATAAAATCAGATGTAAGCCCCGCACATACACTTAAAATTAAATACTCGTCAACTAGAAATGAGATGAAATTATAAAAATAAAGAATGTGAAGTGTTAAATGTTTTCTTCAAATAAGTGAAATTATAGATTTTTTTCATAAAAACAAACAAGTTGAACTTTCTATTTACGATTAAATAGAAAGTTTTTAATATTTATATTTAAGCTGGATGAAATCTTGCAATCGAGGTCAACACTGAATAATTACAATTCAATCATTTATGACGCCACAGATCGTAACGATGCCTTGAGGGGGCCCGTGTAAAATTTAGCTCAGGGGCCCAAAAATTGAAAATGCATCACAGATTGGGAAGGGTGCTCTGGCTATCCTTTGGCACTTCCTGATGCCGATCCTAAAAAAATCTGTCGTTCAAAATATGAGCTTTCTCGAAATTACGATCGTGACATAAATTCCAGGATTAAAAATGAGGTAAAACATATTCCTTATTGCCCAAAACCATTGAAAACTATTGATTAATTGAAAACTCGAATATGAAATTTCTATCCTGTTATTCTGCATTTTCTATACGTACACATACTACTATGTATTGCAGACAAAGGAAAAAGAAAATATAGCTGATATTTGTTCGCTCTTTTTTCTAGCTGATATTTATTCGCTCTTTTTTCCAAGGACTGTTACGCTAGAACAGACTGTAAAAGAAAGAAAGACAGAAAGTAAAAAAACTTTCTTCGCGGTAGTGACAATAGTAACTGGATAGCTGTTTCCATAATGTCTTTTCTACTTCCACTACCGTGAGAGAAATTTTCTTTTTGCATCCAACCAGTGATCAAATGACAAGTACTGCAGGTAAACACTGGAAACCTCTGATATATCTCTAAAATCGCATTGCCTTACGAGAGTGGCTTATTTCACACAAAACTAACCTAATGTACACTGTGGAAGCTGTGAGCAGCTTTTCTGCCCTGTTTCGTTTGGTTTGATCTCAAATCAATCGACTTTAAAAATAAATATTCGAAGATCTCACTATACAGGAAAACCCTTATCTCTGTCTGTCACGTTTGGCGACAAGCTTGGCGATGCCTTTGGCGCAATATAGTGATCTTAACGATTTGGAGGAAATGTTGGCAAATTCATAATATTTAAGTATCTTCGAAAATTAAATTATTTAAAAATTATTAATTTAGTATTCTTGATTCCAAATACACTAAATTTCACTGTTTGTGGGAGAGGCGCTTTTTATTTGAGGGGGTGGAGGGTTCTAGGGGGTCGTAAAGTAATTGCGTTTTATTAGGGAATGGCGTGTGTTCGTAAATTTTAAGAGCGCAAATGCTGCAAGTGTATGGGAGGAAATTGTATGCACGGCATCATATAACGTACATAACATCTAGGCCTTCCATTCTTGATTACTAATCAAATCCGAATATGTTTCTATGGTAATTATGCAGCCGACATGCGCATAACGGGCGTATGTACAGAAATTGGGTAAATAGGTTTTCGTGGCTTTCGTGATGTGTTTTAGTTAGTTTTGCGTGATATACAGGTGATTTTCATTTACGCCACATGTTATACACCTTTTGGAAGGCAAAATTGCCCCATCTAGAATTTCCTTAATAGTTTTATTTACGCATAGTGCGTGAAAGTTAATTTGCTTCACTGCACTATACTTTCAGAGAATTTGAAGTCTATTTATTCTCTACAGGTTTTCGTCAATAAGGCATATGAAACGAAATCTTATCTGGAAATGACAACTGTGTTGACATCATTCCTTTGAGTTTTATCAGTTTAGAGGTGTTTGTTTTCAAATATTCCAGGTTCGGTATCACCTTATCGACGTGTTCCAATTTGCCATTTCTGGAATAGCGGTGATAGTAGACAGATATCTGAAAGTATATTCAATGGCGTGCGACAGCAAAGCGACCATCTTCAGGGAACGCTTATGCGAGGTTTTGGTATATAGCATAAAAGGGTCGCGTTGAAAAGAAAAGTGTTTAAAAGTGATCGCGTCGAAAAAAAAAGTGTTTAAAAGTGATCGCGTTGAAAAAAAAAGTGTTTAAAAGTGATCGCGTTGAAAAAAAAAAGTATTTAAAAGTGATCGCGTTGAAAAAAAAAGTATTTAAAAGTGATCGCGTTGAAAAAAAGTGTTTAAAAGTGATCGCGTTGAAAAAAAGTGTTTAAAAGTGATCGCGTTCAAAAAATTTTTTAAAAGTGATTGCGTTAAAAAAAAGTGTTTAAAAGTGATCGCATTAAAAAAAAATTTTTTTTTAAGTGATCACGTTGAAAAAAAAAGTGTTTAAAAGTGATCTGGTTGCCCGCATAAAAGTGATCTGGTTGAAATTTAATTTACGAAATTGGAGCCAACTTGTTTAAGACTTGTAAGCCAGTTTTTACGAGTTTCTGTCAGAGACATCTTTTGGACAAACGCAAAATGTTTGCTAACAATCTGGATATCAAAGGTTTATTCACTATAGTTGCAGTTACTTGATATCCAGTTTCCCTGCTCTTAAACTTTTTTAAAGGGAAAGTAACATTTACGGTTATACTAGCTGATGTGCCCGCAACTAGCTGTCTTTTTTTAGGCGTTATTTCTTTTAGGGGCGATTTCTTTTAGCAGGCATTTTTAGCAACGATAGATACGTCCGATGTGGGGTCTCGTTTTGGACCCGCAATTTTTCTTTTGGCCCGCTGCGCGGTCGCATACAAAACACGCAATAAAGATAACCCCACTCCATGCAATAACAATACGGTCGCGAAGCGGGTCAGAGACGCTGTAGGTCTCTAAACTATTTTTGTAAGCTGTTTGCTATCATCATATTTTGTATACTCATAATATATGTTTTTAATTTATCCGTCAAGGTTCAAAAGTGTCGCCACATTGATGTGATATAATTTCGCATTCATTGTGATTATGATACTGTTTGGGTTCATTACTTTAATTTGCACAAATCCAACAAATAAATATTCATTTATAGAAATATTTATTATATGCGCTCTAAAAAAATATAAATTTAAATTCATGTCAATAGAAATATTTAGTGAAGTTCATTCAATAGAAATACTCATTTAAATTCATTTAATAGAAATATTCATTTAAATTCATTCAATAAAATTATGAAATTTAAAGAAACACAAAAAAAAATTATAATAAATTTCTAACAATATATTTCTGCTGCTTAAGATAAAAATTGTTTGAGATTAATATATTGCTAGAGAAAATGACTGCAATTCTTGCTTTAAGGCGTTTTATGCTGCTTGCTCATCCTACCGTCTTCATGGTGTTGACGAGCGGCAATGAGTGTGAAACCATGATCCATGGATAGTGAAGGGATGATTGGTTGGGGCTGTTAAAGACCTCTTCCAATTATCGGCTAGCCAAGGGTCACCATAAATATTTTCCCAACAGTATTCTGGCACCGTTAAGAAACGTTTGGTCATGGATGCTTTCAACTGGAATTTTTAATATTTCATTTTAAATATTCATGGTGATGTCCCTAATAACAATTTCTGGGGATCCCGTAAGCCGAAACAAAATTATTTTTTAACTGCTTCAAACTTGCTGAATTTTATTATTGCAGGAAATGGAGACAAACGACAAATTCTCATAAGTAAAAGGTATGTCATTATTTCAAATTGAAGAAAGTGTTGAGAAATTCGAGGGCCCCTTCTCAAGTGGGGACCCCTAAGCGACAGATTAGTATCCGTTCATCAGTAGATCAGTCTTTGAGATCTAATGGTATAGCTCACACGAAGATGCAGTTAGAAACAGCTTTAATGGGCCTTAAAATCCTGTATTTTTTATTCTAAAAATCAAACTGTTGGAGATCTGGTCAGGATACTTTATTGTCATCGTCAACGCATCGGAAAAACGAAATAAGGTGTTAAAACTGTGATGTATCTGCTATAAAATACTCCCTGTGACTAAGAATTTCCATTCAAAGGAAAACTTAATGGACTCCCTATAGTGAACCGCCATCAATAGATTGCAGTTAAATATTGGGTGCTGGATCTCTTTGCGAGATACCACTAACAGAGTACTAAATGAGATGGAGTCCATGTTAGGGAAAGCAACCCGCTGGTGCAACAAATTCGCAATGCCTCTTTTTTTTTTAAAGATCCCATAAATCAATCGGCAATGAAATGGCTCGGAAAAGGATTAGGTGGGACGTTAACAAGGTACGCCGATGGCGATTTTAGGCTGTGAAATGTATGATTTGCATGTTCAATAAGTCGCCTGTGGTCGATTTGTTTTTCTAAAGACGTATAGAAACGAGTGTAGAGTCGCATGTTCCTGTCATCTGTGCAGGACCGGCTTGAAAAATCACGGGGATCGCTGCAAAGGAAAGCAGAGCTTTTTCATGTACGCAATGTAATGTGTCATGTTGTTTTAGCTTGAAATATGGGTTGGTTTGGGGGCATTGCGCCGATCGTATCACCTTCAGGCTGTCTCCAATAGCGACATGAATATCTGGACTGGAAATATTATTTTTACTGCAAAGTATAGCATCGGGGTCAGAAATTCGAAATCAAGTTTTCGGTAGACATATACGCTGGAAAGAACTAATTTCTCTGCAGGGAAACGAACCCGCATTTTTCCAGTTGGGTATAGACGATACTCTTTCTTTTGAGCTATGGGAGCGTCCTATTGAGGGCATCCGCGTGTCTGTCTGTTTGTCACGATAAAACAACTATATCGCATTTCAGTGAGTCTAAATAGGAAAAGACAAAACAAATTTTAATAGAGATAAATTTTGTGCTGACCCTGTAAGAGAGACTTTCAGGGCAGCTGTCGGTATTGTATTGATTATACAGTTCCGATTATATCTGGTAGTATAGATCTAAAATGCAATTTTCTCGGCATGCATCATGCACAAAGCTGCTAGAGATTCTGCACCCCCTTTGATGACAAACATTTGTCTCACATTCAAATTAACTGGAACGTGGCTCCACTCGACTTTCTCATAGCAGAATCCATTTTTAAATAGTCTGTTTCTTCTTCTTCATCTTCTTTTTATTTCTTCTTCAAATTTTGCAAGAAAAAATTTGAAAAATCTGTATTGTTAGTCCAAATATTCACAATTATAGCATGTTACCCTTTATTTAAAGGCCTTAAAAAATATTTTGATTGTTACCAAGTTCAATAATATACCTAATGATGTCAGGAGCACAAAAGTTGTATTGTAGCTATTTGTCACTAATATGATTGAAACTGTTGTTTCGTGTTAATTGAGCCATAAATAACCCCTTTTATGCATAATTCTATCAAATTTTGTTCTATGCTGTTACGTTAAGAACATATAAAATTTCGAATAACTTTGCTCTAATTAAAAATAAATCCAAGATTTTTCGTTATCAAAGCCGGATAAAAAGTTTCGTGAAAAGTCATTAATATTTGTGAAAGCTATCGTGTTCACAAGAAATTGGACACAGACAGATGTCGCTCTAAAAATAGTCACAACGTGTTCAGGAGGTCATGAAACATAAATTGACATCAAAATCTCGAAATCGAAAATTTTCCTGAAAACAATGCTTCCTCTATACTGTATTCTATAGTATTAGAGTGAATGAATTTTCAGTATATTTTACTTAAAAATAAGTCAATGTCATTGTTTAAAAGTTATCAGAAGGATAAATCCGCACAGACTAGTTTAGACCGTTATCAGGAGGCCATGAATACATTTACTTATATAAAAAAACAGAACTCCTTCAAAATCACGCAGAATAAGTACACACTATCAGAGGACCGGCCGTCCAAATAGCTGCTCTTAGTCCTCTGGACGAGTCGGACGGTCTGGGTCTTCAACACCATCAGAGGAAGTTTTTACTGGAAGAAAACCAAACGCTTCATATTTTCGAGTATTTGGATGTCAGGCTTATTATTGGAAACCGAAGCACAAACGAAGCAAGTTTGATAAAATTACAGACGTTGGAATATTCGTGGGATATTCTGAATCAAGAAAAGCATATAGAATCTGGAATCCTGAAAATCAAGAGATAGTGGAATCTCGAAATGTTAGATTCCTTGAAGAAACTAAGGAAAATGAACTGTTGAAACGAAATCGTGTATATTCAGATTCCCCAGCAAAAATCTTAGATTTTGGTAAAAATTTGTTTGAAGACGGCAATTTTGATGCAGATGAAAAAGAATCGACTAGTGTTGAAATCGATCAACCGGGAAATGCTCAAGATTCTGATGATGGTTGCACAACTCTCAGTTTAAGACCTCGCACTAAAATTATAAATTATAACGAATCATTTGAAAGTGATGATGAAGCTGTAGATTCAGAATATTATATCAGATCAAACCATACTAAAGGCGAGAGATCGACGAAATATATCGTCAAGTTATGTGGAATTTGTATGTTCAGATCAAAGGGAAAATTGGATAGAAGCAATGGATAAAGAAATGGAATCGCTAAAATTTCATAATGTTTGAACCTATGAAAAGATTCCAGAAGGATTCAAACCAATAAACTATAAATGGGTATACAGCATTAAAAACACCCCAGAAGCATTTAACATAATATATACAAAGCGCGATTGGTAGCAATCGACTGTTTTCAGAAATTTGGAGTAGATTATACTGAAACTTTTTCACAAGTTCTTAAAATTGATAACTTAAGAACACTTTTAGCATTTGCATTTATGAAGAATTGGAAAATTAATTTTTATGATGCTTATTTGTATGGAAAGTTGACTGAGACCATTTGCATGAAAGAACCCAAAGGATATGAACGTAGAAAGAATAAAAATATGGCGTGCAAATGAAACCAAGCTATTTACGGGTTAAAACAGTCTGGTAAAGTGTGGTATGAAACTTTATCTGATTACTTACTAAAGTGTGGATTCAAAGTCTTTAAATCTGAAAAGTGTGTTTTCACTACGAGAAGGGAAATTCTCTATTAATCATTCGGATTTACGTAGATGATCTGATAATTATAAATTCTGATGATGAAATTTTAGATTATGTAATTGGAAAATCGAAAGAAAATTTTAAACTAAAGGAAAAAATTTTAAATTAATAGGAAAAATTTCCTAGGATTAAAAATTTCAGTAGAAGAAAATCGAATGATCATCAAACAAGAAGCTTATGTAGATGAAATATTAAAGACATTTAAAATGCAAGATTGTAACAGTATTGCAACACCCAGTGGACATAAATATGGACTTTGACAATTATGAAACTTCAAAATAATGTGATCCCCACAAATATCAGGAAATTATTGGCTCATTAATGTATCTCGGGATGAAATCAAGGCCGGACATCGCGTATGCTTTAGCAACCTTGTCAAAGTAAAATAAGGATCCATACATATAACTGCTGTTAAGAGAATTCTTAGATATGTAAAAGGAACTAAAAACCAAGGGTTAGTATACGTTAAAGGTGATTTTAATCTTTCAGAATATGCAGATACTAATTGGAGATGTAAGAAACCAAATCAGAAGTCAACAACAGGTTTTCTTTATAAAATTGGCCCAAATCTAATTAGTTGGATTTCTAAATCGCAAAACACTGTATCTTTATCTATCTGCATGTGATGCCGAAGTATCTGCATTGGTAAGCTGTAAGAAAAAGTACTTGTTTACAATTATTTTTTGACGAACTTTAACTTAAGACTCTAGTGACTGTAAAACTTTATTGTGATAACAAATCGTCGATTTTCATTTGTGAAAGCGGAGCAACTTCAAGTAGATCAGATCACATTATTCGTAAAGTAAGTTTTGTAAATGAGAACTTAAAATCTCAAAATTTTGAACTTAGTTATGTATTGAGTAATAACAATCTAGCAGATATGTTAACTAAAGCTATAAGTAAAGATAAACTGCCAAGATTTAAACGAACGTTGAATGTTATGCAATGTAATGGTTCTACTTGTATATCTATATTTGTAAAGTTAACTGAAGTAAAATTACGGGGGGGCCTTGTTGAGAAATAATTTTCCTTCAACTAACTGTAACGTAACTTTAAGGTGAAGTTCTAACTGTGGACCGTAACGGGAGAAAGTGTGAGTATAAAAGAAGGTGAAATGGATGGTTACGGCAGACGGAAAAAGGAAGAAAGCGTTATGGTAGTGAATATGTGCTATGGAACTGTATTGTCCTGGGACGTGATTTCTATTTTATTATGTAACCTAAGATAGGTATCTAAATTTGTTAATACATATTTATGTTATCAAAGATGTCTCTTCATAGCACTCAAGAAACGCTGCTAGGGGTTATGGGCTGAGTCTCTACTCTAAATTAAAAGTGCGTAGTAAGCCCTACTGTGCCTAAATGGCGGATCAAGCAATTCCTAGGTTTGTTGGGATATAATTTTCCTTGAACTAACTGTAACTTAACCTTAGGGTGAAGCTGTAACTGTAAACCGTAACGGGAGAAAGTGTGAGTTTAAAGAGGATGAAAGGGATGGTTACAGCAGACGGGAAATGGAGGAAAACATTATGGTAGTGGATATGTGCTATGGAACTGTATTGTCGTAGGACGTGATTTCTAATTTATTATGTAACCTAAGATAGGTATTTAAGTTTGTTAATAAATATTTATGTTATCAAAGATGTCTCCTCATATCACTCAAGAAACACTATATTATCTGCTATGGGAGTGTCTTCCTTATTTGGGGGAACGCCCCTTTCTGGCGGGAAACTAGTCCACGGACTAGTCAACGAAACTAATCCGTGGATACTGTTATCTGCAATGGGGGTGTCTTCCTCATTTTTGGAAACGCCCCTTTCTGTCAGATTCTTGCGATTTTGAACTTGACCTTTGCAACTGCGTATAGCCCGAGCTAAATTGCAAACGAATTTTATGCCGGCTAGTGGAAAGACTGCAATTGCCAGTTCCAACTGAAATTCGCAAAATTACGGCAAATAACAAGTTTTCTTGCTGCCATTGCAGTTAACGGTTATTCCATGCTGATGAGCGCATAATAAGCGCAAAATCGTTCCATGAATACTGTTTTCTGCAATGGAAGTGTGTGCCTTATTTTGGGGAGCGCCGCTTTCTAGCGGGTTCTTGTGATTTGGAAGAAGATTGATCACTGTCTGCTAAACTTGGCTTAGAATTCGGTACGACTGTGCGAAAGCATGGAAGTTGCTCGCATGGGGTATACAGGTTAGTATGTGCAATTATGCAGTAAGGGTTAGATGTTTTAGATAAGCATTGTGATAGATTGTTATATGGACGCGTCTGAAGATGAGATGGAATGTGAAGTGGAGTTTCTATACTATGTGTGGTTCTTTAAGTTACCCAGTAACAGAACTGGTTCAATAAATAATTTTAAACGAAGACTGTTGTCATACTTTCTGTAATCTTGGAAGTTAGGTGAAAGGAAATGTATCTTTTAGAGATTTGTTTTAGATTATAAGTATTTACGTTTTCAAGAACTTTAACAATGATACCCGAACAGGTTAGAATTTTACACCGTCACTGAATATGTGCTATTATTTTCCAAAACGAATTTTGTTAGTCTTTTTTACCGAACCGGGTCTCCTGAGGGATAACATTCCCTAATAAGTCTGATTTGAGTGGCCGTTGGTTCCCGACTCGGCTGACTTAGGGTCAGCAGAGCTTGTAACATAATAGTAGAGGAGATGACTTTAAGAGAGATAACACTAAACATTTCCAATTCCAACATTAAAACAAAACAAATTTATTAACTCACAAGAACATAGAACATACATTAACTGACTGTAATGCTCGGTTCACTCAATATGTCTATAAGACATGGGTCGCTAAATGCCTTCACCTTTCTTAGTCAAAGGGAGATAGAGTGAGAATGCGAGCGCAAATTCTGTGCTCATTTGCACTGCTTAAAGTTACTACAGGGAGCGAGAATGCAAGTAAAATCATCTTACCAATGTTTAGAAGTTCTCGGTGTCTTCGCCGCTCCACTCTTCCTCTTCTCAAACCTCGCTAAGCACTACTCATTATTAAATCGTACACCACTCTCCAAATCGGTCTGCACATCGCAACCGCAACATCCTCTTTTAGAAGCTCTAGCTGGCACAAACTTTCAAGTCGTAATAAACCCCCCTTTTCGGGCTCTAATATTTATATAGCCTTAAAGGTGCGCGAAAAACGTGGCGCTATCCGCTTTGATCCTTTTACCGCATCAAAAGCGAAATTCTCTGCCCGTCCCCTGAACGTAACGCATTGGCCCTGCTTTTCAAGTCTCGCGACTAAACAACAATAAACCTTTTTCATAACTTTACTCCGCTCTCTTCTATTATCTAAATGGGCCGGGCCCCTTACGTGATTTGGTCAGTCGGCTCTCCCCAAACGACTGATCAGGTGGAGCAGTTTATGACTTTTCCCCGATTCAGAACTACACGCCTGCGTTTCTGGGCGCGGCAACCCAGTGGTTAGCGCGCGGGAATTGCAGTCGATAGGCCCGGGTTCGATTCCCGCCACTGCCAAAACTGACGCGGTGTTTACGCGGAGTACGATCACGTTAAACATGTGGGTCCTTCCGAGAGGTTGGTGGTAGGGGAAGAGGGTACGGTCCCTGTGGATGCCTCCCCACTGGGTTCCGGTCTAAATTGGGAGGCACTTCATGGCCGTCCAAACTGGTACCTTACTCCTTTCTGGTAGGTCAGACGGTCTGGGTCTCAACAGCAACAACAACGCCTGCGTTTCTTGTCAATGGGGTTTTTAAGATTTATTTTCTATTGCGTTAAAAGCATCGATAAAGCCCCCCCCCCCCCCCTTCCGATGTTCAAAGCGTTCCTGGCGACATTACCGACACGTAACTCAACTTAGATTTCGCGCCAAAATTCCAGAGAGTTCCTTCGTAACTGTTAACTTACAATTTCGAAGCACCGCATCTGAGATTTCTAAAAATCGAAATCAGGTGGATAGCTGCCGTTTACTGTAACCCCCATGCTTTCAAGTGTCGGCATGCAAAGGCGGGCTTATAACATCTTTTTGAAAATTCATACTTTTACGTACAACAAACTCAAGATAGTATATTGTCGCAAGAAATATGAAGGATAACCAATTTGTTACACTTTGAAGAAGACAGCCCACCTACAATAACCGTTATTAGAGAACTCGGTCATCGTTACTATGTATTACCCATTTCAAAACTCGTCAAAATTTTCGAAATGAACGCAAAACGCACGTAGGTCAACCCGCTAATGATCTCGTATTTCAAAGTGAAGCTGACAAATTACTTGCAGTCGTGGCAGAAATTTGTTACCGAACCCTCAACAGATGGGCTTCTGCTCAATATTCGGGCTCAGGGCGAGCCAGCTCATCTCCGACCAAAATATGCACGACCTTCGAACTTCGGCGGAGAATGTTTGCTCCCGGAATCGCGGCGGGTCCACGCGCTCGATCGGCCGGACATGTTTGCCTTCTCGCGATAATCGCTGACGCCAGAGCTTGCGCAGCTGTTGGAAGTTTTTGAGTTATGGACTTGGAAGATTATTTTTACCTTGGAACACGCGCCAGCTGATGAATGCTCTGTAAACACTGAAGAGAAAGAAGAGAAATTTTTGGATTTTGTGGCAGTGGTGGATGTACGGTTTTCGAAACTGGGGCATCACGGAGGATATCTAATATATAGGATTAACTCCTAAGAAAATTCTTAAACTTTTGTTTACGGCTGGGGATGGACTCTGTCCCACCCATAAGCAAAAGGTTAAGCAGCCCAACAACTTTGAATGGATAGGTCTATGAGTGGACACGTTAGGACTATCTATAGTAAAGCCCCTCCATAAAGACTATCTATAGTTTTGCCCCTCGTCAGCAAGTGTGTGGGGGGAGGGGGGGGGGAAATAGTTCACCAAAGCGTACAAAACTGCCATAAGACAATAACTTCAAGGGTTTTATACTGAAAGTTTCCTAATGTTTCTTCCTTTTGAGCGTGACTCAGTCGTTATAGGAGCCTCCAAATAAATTTATTTGAAGCTAAACTAACACGACCTAATCGTTTTGGGGACCTCTGTATATTAAATGCAATTCAAAATTCGATGACGTGACCCGATCGTTCTTTGTACCTCTATCTCTTAAATTATGGAAACTTTATAAATGAACGAAATAAAAATTAAACCTTTTAATCTGCAGATCATATTAAAGAATAAAAATTTTGTTTCATTTAAGGTTTTTTTTTTTATCGTCTGGCATATATTACTGCTATGTATAAAAATTTGCATGTATGTGCTTTTAGCAACATTTTTTTTTCTTTATTTTTTATTGAGTAGCAATTTTAGGTTACTACCAACAGCTTCGTTTGGAATATTCTATGCATAAAATAGTTTCATTTGTGTAGTTTATACAAAAGTATTATACAAAAGTCAATGTTGAAAGTCCCAATCAATCGTCGACCCTCTTTCCTTGATCCTGCCTAAGCTTATGGATAAAAGTACATATATATACTGATTATTAGTCATAAAAAGCTGATATAACCCACCATAGGTTTTAAATAATGTCATCTAGACCATATGAGGAGGAGGTACGCGATAACCAGGAGGTACGCGAGACGATATAGTATAAGGGTACGCCAAAAAATTAACATTTTCTCTTTGTACTTGTTTTCCACAAGACAATTTTTATAGACAGAAAAAAAAGAAAATTGATTAAAAAATAACAAACATTAACTTGCACGATCATGAATATACAATAATATTATGATTATATGAATATTACTATACTGGAACGCCGGTTTAGAATAAAAAACATTCTTAAGATATTCTAATATGGAGCCTTCGTATTAGAATCAACGCACGTTTAGAACAAAAAGTAAAATAAATGCCGGACATATGTATTTACAATAAGGGTACGCGAGTTAAGACTTAGATGTGCGCTATCAAAAAAGTTTGGGAACCACTGATAGGCAACTTTAGATGACTCAAAAAAGTTGAAATATGCCTTATTTAAACAGTAACTCTATCTAAGAAATGGAATATATCCGTAGTGTTACTATATATGTGTTACGGTTAAAGTAAAAAAAAATCCGGTTATTATTAATAATAACCACGTATTTTGGTAAATGTGATAAATATTGCATATTAATCACATTTACCGGTAAATATTAATAATTACCAATGAAGTTTGGTCATTGTGATTAATTAAGCATAAATAATTTATTGAAACCCCAACTCTAACATAATTTTTATGTCATGCGATAGAAAGTGTATGAAATTACATACATTAACAGTTTAGTTAGCAATGAAATTTTGTCAATGTGAAAAATGTTTTATAATAATAATTACTGTTATTTATAAGATACATTCATTAATACATTACACACAAACACCTTAAGGCAACAAGAAATTGCATACAAATTACATTACAAACAAATTACATTACAAATGTGTTGAAAATTATTACATTGACCAAAATTCATTGCTAATTATATTAATAACAACCGGTTCATGTGATAAACTCTCATAATTTATTCACTTTAACCAGTTTATTTGGTTAGTATTAATAATAGCCGGTTATTATTAATAATAACCGACTAATCGCATTGACCGCAACATATACATGTTAGTTGCCTTTAAAACAGCTTTTTCTGCGGCTGGCGTTCGTCAGCAGTAGAAGCAACTTTGACACTTTTAATACACCTTTTCGTTACGTCAGTCATGAAAATACTGTCATGAAAATACTGTCATGAACGCAGAAAAGGAGACAACATTTTCTTTTTTACTGTCCTTTCAATACAAAGTATAAATAAAAGGAAATATTCAGACGTGAGTCAAAAATCCGATTAATTTTAATGGATTAAGTCATTTCAAGCTTGTATGTATTGCAGCACTTCGACTATAACAGTTTGAAATTTTGTGCCAATAGTTCAACGGTAGATCGTCGGCTGGTCAGTTCTGAGATCCAGGGTTCTATTCCCTTTTGGGATAGCAAAGTTCTTTACAATGGCGTGGCATCCGAACAAATGAACCCTGTAGGTTAGTTAAATTGGAAGTTAGTTAAATTAGAAAAATATCCTATATTGTTATACACCGAAAGATGCAAATGCTTTTAAACTATTTAAAATGTTCTTATAAAAATATTAAAAAATATATTTGAATATTTTTAATTTTAATATATTTTAATTTAAATAAGTTTAATCACGCAAAGTTTTAAACTGCTACTGTGTTTAACCGCAATGCAATGCAACTTTGAAGATAATCAAATTTGAAGATAAATTTTTAATTTCCCGCTTTGAATTTGAATTCTACTTCTGCAATTTTTTGCTTTATGAACATTTTAATATTTAACAGTTAAGACTCAATAACAATTTAACAATTATTTAAGGAATGAAAATTGGATTTGATGACCACGCTTTTCTTATTTCAGGCCCAACGTGTGTTCCTTCAATGTGATGTCCATGGTGAAAGTCCGAAAGCCGTGCCTTCGAGCCTACACACAGATAGAGAAAGTCCGGAAGCCAAACTGCCCCTATTCTGACGAGTGGTGCGCAGAATACAAACCCAAGTAAGTGGACGCAGAAGTCTGCATGGGTCTAACTGTCAAATTTTTACTCGATCCGACCCGAAAATATAAAATTTAACCCGTTCCTATCCCGAAGATTTTTCTAATAATTCACGTGAGCCCGACCCGGCCGTATCCCAAGGGTTTTTCAAATAATTCGCATGAGCCCGACCCGGCCCTATGCCGAGGATTTTTCTAATAATTCATATGATCCCGACCCGCCCCTATCCCGAGGATTTTCCATATAATTCGCATGAGCTCAATCCGGCCTTATTCCCAGGATTTTTCAATTATTCACATGAGCCCGACCCGGCCCTATCACAAGGATTTTTCTAATAATTCACGTGCGCTCGACCCGGCCCTATCCCGAGTATTTTTCTAATAATTCGCATGAGCCCGACCCGGCCCTAGCCCGAGGATTTTTCTAATAATTCACATGAGCCCGACCCGGCCCTATCCCGAGAATTTTTCTAATAATTCACATGAGCCCGACCCGGCCCTTTCCCGAGGATTTTTCTAATAATTCATATAAGTCCAACCCAATCCTATCCCCAGGATTTTTCAAATAATTCACATGAGCCCGACCCGACCCTATCACGAGGATTTTTCTAATAATTCACGTGAGTCCAAACCCGACCCTATCCCGAGGATTTTCCTAATAATTCACATGAACTCGACCCAGTCCTATCCCTAGGATTTTCTAATAATTCACACGAGCCCGACCCGGCCCGAAGACACTCATAGTCCGGTCCGATTTTTTTTATAATACATTAAAACCTGTCTAAAACTGTTACCTTATATCGTGATAAAAATTTGCCTTTCAGGAAATTAAGCACATATTACCGGGGTATAATCACCCAGTGGTTAGCGCGCGAGGATTGCACTCGGATGAATTGCTACCGACCGACTGCACTCGATAACCATTTAGTCTATTACTATAAATGCACCTTAGTACAGCTGAATGGACCTAAACCTAGCCGCCGACAGAAATTTTGGAGCCCCTCAACTATGGCCTATGCAACAAATGTGCATCCCTCCCTATTTTACGAATTATTGATCTATTTTCATAAACGGTTTAGGCGACACAGAACTCCGGTGGCTTAACAGTCCAGTTGTTATTACACGGGAATTGCACTTGGATGACCCGAGTTTGATTCCCATACCTGCCCAAACTTTTCGCAGCAGAGTACAGGCACATTAAATATGTGGGTCCGTAAGTCCTTCCGAGAGGTTAGTGGTAGGGAAGGAGGGTATGGTCCCTATGGATGCCTCCACCACTGGGTTCCGGTCTAAATAGGGTGTCAATGTTCTGGCCGTTCAAACAGATACCTTTCACCTTCAGTTAAGTAGGACGGTCTGGGTCGAAGAAGAAGAAATACAAATTACGTTTGTAAAATATCGAAACAAAACCAAATTACAAAAATATCTACAAATCGAGAATGAGCATTACATTAAAATGAGTTTTTATTCATCATTTTGGTTGAATAATCAGAAATAAAATGAGAAAACGGCTTTTCACTGGGATTATGTTTAAAAAAAAAAGCACTCTTCTTCCATTTAAGTTATACATCAGTGAGCAATGCAATGTCCCTCTTATTGGAGCTCATCAGCACCGAATATTCATGACTGCAAAATAAACTTGTCGTATGTCACAATTGTTAGAGTTTTTAAAAATATTTCAATGAGACTACATTTTTTATGTTCTTACATAAATATTTTTTTCTTTGATTGTGGTACAGTTAGAAATATAACAACAAAATATCCAGCGCAATGTTTTGAACGTTGAATTGTACGTCAGCATTTGGCGCTTTTTTGGATGGCAACATGTACTTCGAAGTACCAAATTAACTCATATCTAGCACAAATCTAATTTTATAATTAGAAATTGAGCTAGTATCGGCTGAGCAATATAGTTCATATATTAAAAAGATTTTAATGATTAATTCATCCGTTTCTGACGTCATTTTTGTTGTTAATTTAATGTCATTGTTGCCAATTTGACACTATTTTCAAAGCACGTATTTCCAAATTGGCGATATTTCGCTAAATTTGTCGCCGAGCATATTTGATGATACTATTTTTTAATTTTATGTCAATTTTTAGATACATATGTTTGAAAAAAAAAGTGCAATATTTAGAACACGGTTTAAGCTAATAAAGATTGCGTCGTTCGATTTCTAATGAAAAATTACGAATACAATGATTATTTATTTAACATTATTAAATGTTCTGATTTTAAATTGTTTTTCAAAAATTCATTCTAAAATTTGGGGTCTTCTGAGCATTTGATCGCGTTTAAAATCAAAAGGCTTCCAGTATTCACCGATTGTAACAGTTGTACTAAATTTCATTCGAAACGCTCCATTCGTTCGTGAGATATAGCATGCACAGATTCATACACGCACACACGTACATACACACAGATACACATACACGAGTATACACATACACACAAACATCACCTTAAAAATGTTCGATTCGAGTTTAGAGATGCTTGAAACGTGATCTTCCATTGAGAACTCAAAATCGAATTTTTTGACCGGGTCACAATACTTTTCCTATACATTATACTATGTATGTAATGATAAACTTTATAGGTTATTTGTTATTTTACGCCTAGACAATTTAATGATCATTGCATATATGACTGAACTAACGATTATTGAAAAAATTTACGTTTTGTTAAAATATTAAATATTTTCAAAAGTATTTTTAAATGATAAATTAAATTGTAAATAGAAAAATGTCTAAAACAAAAAAGAAATTAACCTAGATAAGAATAAATTAGCAACAATCTGGTTTGAACCGGTTAAATCTCGCCTATCCTGGATTCTTGCCAATAGAGATAAAAATTTACTATTTAATTTCCGTTAGTCAACGCGTTAAAATTGTAAGACTGGCACATTGTTATTTTGGGAATGTAATTTTCAAATAAAATTACTTTTTATTTTAACTTCATTTACCTAATATTTTTCGTATTCTGAAATTTTTTTTATTTTATTTCGCAATTTTCCTAATGTAAATTATCAAAGTAAAAACGCAAGAGATAATATAAGTACTCCATATTTCTTCCTCCTTATGAATTTTCTTCCATTGCGTTACCAATGTTTAAAAATGCTATAAATTATTAATTTCGTCTTAGAAATGAGATATAGTCTGAAATTTTGAGGGAAAAAATAGCAGTGTTTTAGAAATTTATAAAGTACTGGCAAATCATTATGTTTGTTTGAGACCCAGACCGTCCGACCTACCAGAAAGGTGTAAGGTAACCATTTGGACGGCCGGGAAGTACCACCCAATTTAGACCGGAACCCAGTGGGGGAGGCATCCACAGGGACCGTACCCTCCTTCCCCTACCATCAACCTCTCGGAAAGACTTTCGGACCCATGATGTTTAACGTGATCGTACTCCGCATGAACATGGCGGCAGTTGTGGCAGCGTGCAAATCCAGCGCGCAAACCACCGGGCTACCGCGACCGAAATGTGCCAACAGCACGCAGTGTTCCCAGGTGGTCACCCACCCAAGTACTAACCGCGCCCGATGCTGCTTGACTTCGGTGATCTAACGAGAACCGGTGTTTTCAGCACGGTACGGCCGTTGGCTCGGCAAATCATTATGTGGAAAAATTTAGAATTGCCACTCAAGTGAATTGTTATATGACTATGACTAATATAAGTCCTTAATAATCCGTTAAATATTTTCCCTTGTGCTTTAGGACTATTTACTACACAGCATATACACACAAATTAGAACCAAGATATCACACCGTGTATAAATGCTGCCCCAGATGTTTTGCTGTCGACGAGAAAGGCTGCCTTCACAGTAAGTATGCCTTCTCATTCTTACTTATTGAAAGGTATCAACATTTCTACCTTTAGCAGTTTGTAGTGCGTCGTAACGTTGCTTCAGTTCCAGAGAATATCCTATGATTCGTGATTTTTGTTTCTAAGAAGGGAA